>JAWQFJ010024803.1:0-60000 GCA_034096865.1 Theodoxus fluviatilis
AGGCTCGTAAGCAGGACGGCCTGGCCTTCTCACTGCCCCCTGTCTGGGCCGGTACGCGACCTGAGTCGGGCCTCTGAGGCAGAGATCAGCGTAGCCGTTCTCCGCCTTATCTAAGTCCCCTGTCTGTCTGAGCAACGCGTTACGACCACGACGTGAGCTTGATGGGCCAGCGATGTGGCATCACGTCCCATGATCTGAGTACTGGCACAACCTCCACGCGCCCCTGCCGCTTGTTCCCACGGTTGCATGGCCCAGATCGACCTTCACCGCTCACCCTAGCCCTACGGCTCTCCCTATGGTACCCCTGCCGACCTGTTCCCCAGTGACCCTCTGTGGGCACATGCGAGTGACAGCTAACTTCCTACCACTTGTTTGTATGGTAATGACACCTCAGTGACCTGTTCTGGCAGTTGCACGCTCGGCCCTTCCACGCGTCCCCCGCGTCTCGTACTGGTACTGCCGACCTCAGCGGACTCTTGAGATGAGTGCGAAATTCAAATCCACTGTCTGGCTCATCTCTGGGAATGAGCGGGCCTGGGGCACGGAGAGGCTCCCTTCACGTTATGAACTGGTTACAGGACACTGAGTAACTGTGAGCAGGAGTTAGCCTCTTCAAAGTCACTGTCTGGTACTGGACCTGACGTGGCTCTCGGGCGCAGGAGTGGTCTTCACCCCCCAGTCCATGTCTGTTCTGGTACCGACCCTCCCACGTCGGCTGTGAGCAGGGACGGGGCCTTCGCGCGCCTGTCTACCCCCGGTACTGGACCTTTAGTGGCTGTGGAAAATAGGGCAGTTAGTGACCTTCCATCGACCCTGTTGTGCGAGACTGGACCTGTAGTTGCTGTGGGCATAGGTGGCGCCCTTCACACTCCCTTATCTGACCTCTGGTACTGCGACTGACGTAGCGATGGCGGGCAGGAGAGTCAATCACGTCCCCCTGTTGGTTATGGCAACTCACGTGGCTCCTGCAGCGGCGCAGGGACAGAGGCCTTGTTCACGGTCCCTGTCCTGGGTACTGGTACCTCATGTCGCTGTGAAAGCAGGAAGTTGGACCTCCCACGGGTCCCTGTCTGGTCTAGTTACAACTTGGGGGACCTCAGTGGCGCTGTGGCGCAGGAGTGCGCCTTCATCATCCCTTGTATAGTTATCGGTTACTGGACCTACAAAAGTGCGGACTGCTTGGCAAGGCATCGACGGCTCAAACCTCTTTCACCCTCCCTGTTCTTGTACTGGTAAACTGGACATGAGTTGGCTGTCGGGCAGGTGACGGACGGTCCTTCCGCCGTCTCTGTCTTGTTATGGGTTGCCCTGGGACCCTCCCAGTGCCGCCCTGGCGGGGACCAGGGGATGGAGCCGCACGTTCACGTCTCCCCGGTCTTGCTAACTCCTGTTCTGGACCGCTTGGGGGGTTGCTGTGGGGGCAGGGAAAGTCGGGCCCCTCTCACGGGGGTCCCTTGATCGCCGGTTACTGTGGGACAGCTGACCCGTGGACTTGTGGCGCAGCGCAACGTCTGGCCTTCTACCTCCCTTGGTCTGGTTCCTTGGTTAACTGTGCATACTGAGTCGCGCCCTCCCGCTGTGGGCCACCGGAAATTTGACCCCTTCAGGTCCCTGGCTTCCTGTACTTGCCTACGGATCTTTGAGTGATTGCGTGGCCCAGCGCGCAGCGGCGGAAGCCCCCTTCTCGCCCGTCCCTGGTCTATGGTCTACCTCGGGTCCTCGCACTGTGATCTGCGTTGCGCAGTTGGCCAGCGAGGCCTTCACGTTACCCTGCCTGTGCTAGTAGGGTAACCTGTGACCTTCAGTGTGAATCCCTCTTGAGCCAGGGATTCGAGAGCCCTTCGCCCGCCCTTCCCCTTGTTCTGGCTACTGGACCTGAGGTGGCTACCCGGGTCTGGCAGGCAACGACCCGCCCTTCCACGTGACCCCTCGCCTGGTCTCTGGTCTACTGGGTTCACTCCTGAGCGGGACTGTGGGGGGCGCAGGAGCAGTGTGCCTCTCCACTCGCTTCGCCACCTGTCTGTCCGCCCCTGGGCGACCTGCGTACTGCAGGGGGCTGGGGGGGGACTTGTCCCCGCCCGCGCCACGGGATCGTGGCCTTTCCCACGGTCCTCCGCCCCTTCTCGTCTCGTGTACTTGGCCACTCTCTACGTCACGCCCCAGCCACAACCGTGGGGGCAGGATGTCGGCCTTCACGTCCCTCTCTGGTACTGGACCTGAGTGGCTGTGGGCAGGAGTTGCCTTCACGTCCCAGTCTGTCTGGTACTGGACCTGAGTGAATGTGGGCAGGAGTGGCCTTCACGTCCCTGCCTGGTACGGGACTTGAGTGGCTGTGGGCAGAAATGGCCTTCACGTCCCTGTCTGTCTGGTACTGGACGTCAGTGACTGTGAGCAGGAGTGACCTTCACGTCCCTGTCTAGTACTGGACCTCAGTGACTGTGGGCAAGAGTGGCCTTCACGTCCCTGTCTGTCTGGTACTGGACCTGAGTGGCTGTGGGCAAGAGTGGCCTTCACGTCCCTGTCTGTCTGGTACTGGACCTGAGTGACTGTGAGCAGGAGTGGCCTTCACGTCTCGGTCTGGTACTGGACGTCAGTGGCTGTGGGCAGGAGTGGCCTTCACGTCCCTGTCTGTCTGGAACTGGACATCAGTGACTGTGGGCAGGAGTGACCTTCACGTCCCTGACTGGTACTGGACCTGAGTTACTGTGAGCAGGAGTGGCCTTCACGCCCCTGTCTGGTACTGGACCTGAGTGGCATTGAGCAGGAGTGACCTTCACGTCCCTGACTGGTACTGGACCTGAGTGACTGTGGGCAGGAGTGACCTTCACGTCCCTGTCTGTCTGGTACTGGACCTGAGTGGCTGTGGGCAGGAGTGGCCTTCACGTCCCTGTCTGTCTGGTACTGGACCTCAGTGGCTGTGGGCAGGAGTGGCCTTCACGTCCATGTCTGTCTGGTACTGGACCTGAGTGACTGTGGGCAGGAGTGACCTTCACGTCCCTGTCTGTTTGGTACTGGACCTCAGTGGCTGTGGGCAGGAGTGACCTTCATGTCTCTGTCTGTCTGGTACTGGACCTCAGTGACTGTGGGCAGGAGTGGCCTTCACGTCCCTGTCTGTCTGGTACTGGACCTGAGTGGCTCTGGGCAGCAGTGGCCTTCACATCCCCGTCTGGTACTGGACCTGAGTGGCTGTGGGCAGGAGTGGCCTTCACGTCCCTGTCTGTCTGGTACTGGACCTGAGTGCCTGTGGGCAGGAGTGAACTTCGCGTCCCTGTCTGTCTGGTACTGAACCTGAGTGACTGTGGGCAGGAGTGACCTTCACGTCCCTGTCTGGTACTGGACCTGAGTGGCTGTGGGCAGGAGAGGCCTTCACGTCCCTGTCTGTCTGGTACTGGACCTGAGTGACTGTGGGCAGGAGTGACCTTCACGTCCCTGTCTGGTACTGGACCTGAGTGGCTGTGGGCAGGAGAGGCCTTCACGTCCCTGTCTGTCTGGTACTGGACCTGAGTGACTGTGGGCAGGAGTGACCTTCACGTCCCTGTCTGTCTGGTACTGGACCTGAGTGGCTGTGGGCAGGAGTGGCCTTCACGTCCCTGTCTGTCTGGTACTGGACCTGAGTGCCTGTGGGCAGGAGTGAACTTCGCGTCCCTGTCTGTCTGGTACTGAACCTGAGTGACTGTGGGCAGGAGTGACCTTCACGTCCCTGTCTGGTACTGGACCTGAGTGACTGTGGGCAGGAGTGACCTTCACGTCCCTGTCTGTTTGGAACTGGACCTGAGTGACTGTGGGCAGGAGTGACCTTCACGTCCCTGTCTGGTACTGGACCTGAGTGGCTGTGGGCAGGAGAGGCCTTCACGTCCCTGTCTGTCTGGTACTGGACCTGAGTGACTGTGGGCAGGAGTGACCTTCACGTCCCTGTCTGTTTGGTACTGGACCTCAGTGGCTGTGGGCAGGAGTGACCTTCACGTCCCTGTCTGTCTGGTACTGGACCTGAGTGGCTGTGGGCAGGAGTGACCTTCACGTCCCTGTCTGTCTGGTACTGGACCTCAGTGACTGTGGGCAGGAGTGACCTTCACGTCCCTGTCTGTCTGGTACTGGACCTGAGTGGCTGTGGGCAGGATTGACCTTCACGTCAATGTCTGTGTGGTACTGGACCTCAGTGACTGTTGGCAGGAGTGACCTTCACGTCCCTGTCTGTCTGGTACTGGACCTGAGTGACTGTGGGCAGGAGTGTCATTCACGTCCCTGTCTGTCGGGTACTGGACCTCAGTGGCTTCGGACAGTTTGTCGATGGAAATTAAGACATTATGAATGACGATTATGTGGAAGGAAATTAAGAGGAAATCGAAATGGATTTTTAATGAAAATTAGCAGAAAATCTAAGTGGAGTGTTTATAGATATAAATTAAGAATACCTCAAAATGGATTGTTTGCTAATGAAATTAAAACATTAAGATGGACGGTACGTGAATGAAAATTAAGAAGAAATGAAGGTGAACTGTTCGTTGATAGTAATTAGGGGGAAATAAAAATGGATAGTTCGTGGAAGGAAATGATGAGAAAATAAAGACAGATATTGTGTTGATGGGTTTTGCAAATGCAAGTTGGCACCATTAGCCTGTGGCGTGGAGATCTATCCAGGGAAACGTTCTCCCGTGGCAGAGACGTTTAAACTTGTCTTCAAGAAGGGAGACAACTTTGAAGTGATTACGATGGAAATGCGTTGATGACTGACTCTCCTCCAATGCCGACAGGCTACACCGTGGGCAGAGTGCCACAGCCCGCCACCACCTACAGAAGTTTTGGCAGGAGCCCGCCCTCCAGGGGTACAGAGGTGACAGGTCAGTGGCTTGAGTGTGTCCGTGACATTGCAGTGTTTGTAGTGTCATCACAGTGTCAGGTAGTGTCATCATTATGTCTGTAGTGTCATCACAATGTCTGTAGTGTCATTGCAGTGTCTGTAGTGTCATCACAGTGTCTGTAGTGACATTGCAGTGTTTGTAGTGTCATCACAGTGTCTGCAGTGTCATAATTGTGTCAGGTAGTGTCATCATTGTGCCTGTAGTGCCACCACAGTGTTTGTAGTGCTATCACAGTGTCTGTAGTGTCACCACAGCGTCTGTAGTGTCACCACAGCGTCTGTCGTGTCAAAACAGTGTCTGAAGTGTCATCACGTTGTCTGTAGCGTCATTACAGTGTATGTAGTGTCATCACAGTGTCTGTAGTGTCATCACAGTGTATGTAGTGTCATCACGTTGTCTGTAGTGTCATCACAATGTCTGCAGTGTCATCACAATGTCTGTAGTGTCATCATTGTGTCTGTAGTGTCATCACAGTGTCTGTAGTTTCATCACGGTGTATGTTGTGTTATCACAATGTCTGTAGTGTCATCACATTGTAGTGTCATCACATTGTCTGTAGTGTCATCACATTGTCTGTAGTGTCATCACAGTGTCTGTAGTGTCATCACAGTGTATGTAGCCTAGTGGTGTGCCATCACACTGTCTGTAGTCTAATGGTGTGTCATCACTGTGTCTGTAGTGTCAATACAGTGTCTGTAGTGTCATCAGAGTGTCTGTAGTGTCATCACAGTATCTACAGTTTCATCACAGTACCTGTAGTCTAGTGGTGTGTCACCACAGTGTCTGTAGTGTAGTGGTGTGTCATCCCAGTGTCTGTAGTGTAGTGGTGTGTCATCCCAGTGTCTGTAGTCTAGTGGTGTGTCATCCCAGTGTCTGTAGTGTAGTGGTGTGCCATCACACTGTCTGTAGTCTAGTGGTGTGTCATCACACTGTCTGTAGTATAGTGGTGTGTCATCCCAGTGTCTGTAGTGTAGTGGTGTGTCATCACACTGTCTGCAGTCTAGTGGTGTGTCATCACACTGTCTGTAGTGTCATCACAGTCCAGTCTAGTTGTGTGTCATCCCAGTGTCTGTAGTCTAGTGTTGTGCCATCACACTGTCTGCAGTCTAGTGATGTGTCATCCCAGTGTCTGTAGTCTAGTGATGTGCCATCACACTGTCTGCAGTCTAGTGATGTGTCATCCCAGTGTCTGTAGTCTAGTGGTGTGTCATCCCAGTGTCTGTAGTGTAGTTGTGTGTCATCCCAGTGTCTGTAGTCTAGTGTTGTGTCATCACAGTGTCTGTAGTGTAGTGGTGTGTCATCCCAGTGTCTGTAGTCTAGTGGTGTGTCATCACAGTGTCTGTAGTCTAGTGATGTGTCATCACACTGTCTGTAGTCTAGTGGTGTGTCATCCCAGTGTCTGTAGTCTAGTGGTGTGTCATCACACTGTCTGTAGTCTGGTGATGTGTCATCCCAGTGTCTGTAGTGTAGTGGTGTGTCATCCCAGTGTCTGTAGTGTAGTGGTGTGTCATCCCAGTGTCTGTTGTCTGGTGGTGTGTCATCACACTGTCTGTAGTGTAGTGGTGTGTCATCCCAGTGTCTGTAGTCTAGTGGTGTGTCATCACAGTGTCTGTAGTCTAGTGGTGTGTCATCACACTGTCTGTAGTGTAGTGTTGTGTCATCACAGTGTCTGTAGGGTAGTGGTGTGTCATCCCAGTGTCTGTAGTCTAGTGGTGTGTCATCACACTGTCTGTAGTCTAGTGATGTGTCATCACACTGTCTGCAGTCTAGTGATGTGTCATCCCAGTGTCTGTAGTGTAGTGATGTGTCATCCCAGTGTCTGTAGTCTAGTGGTGTGTCATCAGAGTGTCTGCAGTCTAGTGGTGTGTCATTACAGTGTCTGTAGTGTAGTGGTGTGTCATCCCAGTGTTTGTAGTGTAGTGATGTGTCATCACACTGTCTGCAGTCTAGTGATGTGTCATCACAGTGTCTGTAGTGTAGTGATGTGTCAATCCAATGTCTGTAGTGTAGTGGTGTGTCATCACACTGTCTGTAGTGTGGTGATGTGTCATCACAGTGTCTGTAGTGTAGTGATGTGTCATCCCAGTGTCTGTAGTGTAGTGGTGTGTCATCACACTATCTGTAGTGTAGTGGTGTGTCATCACACTGTCTGTAGTGTAGTGGTGTGTCATCCCAGTGTCTGTAGTGTAGTGGTGTGTCATCCCAGTGTCTGTAGTGTAGTGGTGTGTCATCCCAGTGTCTGTAGTCTAGTGGTGTGTCATCACAGTGTCTGTAGTCTAGTGGTGTGTCATCCCAGTGTCTGTAGTCTAGTGGTGTGTCATCCCAGTGTCTGTAGTCTAATGTTGTGTCATCACAGTGTCTGTAGTGTAGTGGTGTGTCATCCCAGTGTCTGTAGTGTAGTGGTGTGTCATCCCAGTGTCTGTAGTGTAGTGGTGTGTCATCCCAGTGTCTGTAGTCTAGTGGTGTGTCATCACACTGTCTGAGGTGTAGTGGTGTGTCATCTCAGTGTCTGTAGTGTAGTGGTGTGTCATCCCAGTGTCTGTAGTGTAGTGGTGTGTCATCACACTGTCTGTAGTCTAGTGGTGTGTCATCCCAGTGTCTGTAGTGTAGTGGTGTGTCATCCCAGTGTCTGTAGTGTAGTGGTGTGTCATCCCAGTGTCTGTAGTGTAGTGGTGTGTCATCACACTGTCTGTAGTGTAGTGGTGTGTCATCCCAGTGTCTGTAGTGTAGTGGTGTGTCATCCCAGTGTCTGTAGTCTAGTGATGTGTCATCCCAGTGTCTGTAGTGTAGTGGTGTGTCATCACACTGTCTGCAGTCTAGTGATGTGTTATCCCAGTGTCTGTAGTGTAGTGGTGTGTCATCCCAGTGTCTGTAGTCTAGTGGTGTGTCATCCCAGTGTCTGTAGTGTAGTGATTATCCATCCCAGTGTCTGAAGTGTAGTGATGTGTCATCCCAGTGTCTGTAGTGTAGTGGTGTGTCATCACACTGTCTGCAGTCTAGGGATGTTTCATCCCAGTGTCTGTAGTGTAGTGGTGTGTCATCCCAGTGTCTGTAGTGTAGTGGTGTGTCATCACACTGTCTGCAGTCTAGGGATGTGTCATTCCAGTGTCTGTAGTGTAGTGGTGTGTCATCCCAGTGTCTGTAGGTTAGTGGTGTGTCATCACACTGTCTGTAGTGCAGTGGTGTGTCATCCCAGTGTCTGTAGTGTAGTGGTGTGTCATCACACTGTCTGTAGTGTAGTGGTGTGACATCCCAGTGTTTGTAGTCTAGTGATGTGTCATCACACTGTCTGCAGTCTAGTGGTGTGTCATCACACTGTCTGCAGTCTAGTGATGTGTCATCCCAGTGTCTGTAGTGTAGTGATGTGTCATCCCAGTGTCTGTAGTCTAGTGGTGTGTCATCAGAGTGTCTGCAGTCTAGTGGTGTGTCATCACAGTGTCTGTAGTGTAGTGGTGTGTCATCCCAGTGTTTGTAGTCTAATGATGTGTCATCACACTGTCTGCAGTCTACTGATGTGTCATCACAGTGTCTGTAGTGTAGGGATGTGTCATCCCAGTGTCTGTAGTGTAGTAATGTGTCATCCCAGTGTCTGTTGCGTAGTGGTGTGTCATCACACTGTCTGTAGTCTAGTGGTGTGTCATCACACTGTCTGTAATGTAGTGGTGTGTCATCCCAGTGTCTGTAGTGTAGTCGTGTGTCATCCCAGTGTCTGTAGCCTAATGTTGTGTCATCCCAGTGTCTGTAGTGTAGTGGTGTGTCATCCCAGTGTCTGCAGTCTAGTGGTGTGTCATCCCAGTGTCTGTAATCTAATGTGTTATCACAGTGTCTGTAGTCTAGTGGTGTGTTATCACAGTGTCTGTAGTCTAGTGGTGTGTCATCACAGTGTCTGTAGTGTAGTGGTGTGTCATCCCAGTGTCTGTAGTGTAGTGGTGTGTCATCCCAGTGTCTGTTAGTCTAGTGGTGTGTCATCCCAGTGTCTGTAGTCTAATGTTGTGTCATCACAGTGTCTGTAGTCTAGTGGTGTGTCATCCCAGTGTCTGTAGTGTAGTGATGTGTCATCCCAGTGTCTGTAGTGTAGTGGTGTGTCATCCCAGTGTCTGTAGTGTAGTGATGTGTCATCCCAGTGTCTGTAGTGTAGTGGTTTGTCATCCCAGTGTCTGTAGTCTAGTGGTGTGTCATCCCAGTGTCTGTAGTGTAGTGATGTGTCATCCCAGTGTCTGTAGTGTAGTGGTTTGTCATCACACTGTCTGTAGTGTAGTGGTGTGTCATCCCAGTGTCTGGAGTGTAGTGATGTGTCATCCCAGTGTCTGTAGTGTAGTGGTGTGTCATCACAGTGTCTGTAGTGTAGTGGTGTGTCATCACACTGTCTGCAGTCTAGTGGTGTGTCATCTCAGTGTCTGTAGTGTAGTGGTGTGTCATCCCAGTATCTGTAGTCTAGTGATGTGTCATCCCAGTGTCTGTAGTCTAGTGATGTGTCATCCCAGTGTCTGTAGTCTAGTGGTGTGTCATCACACTGTCTGTAGTGTAGTGGTGTGTCATCACACTGTGTGTAGTGCAGTGGTGTGTCATCCCAGTGTCTGTAGTGTAGTGGTGTGTTATCCCAGTGTCTGTAGTGTAGTGGTGTGTCATCACACTGTCTGTAGTGTAGTGGTGTGTCATCCCTGTGTCTGTTAGTCTAGTGGTGTGTCATCCCAGTGTCTGTAGTCTAATGTTGTGTCATCACAGTCTGTAGTCTAGTGGTGTGTCATCCCAGTGTCTGTAGTGTAGTGGTGTGTCATCCCAGTGTCTGTAGTGTAGTGGTGTGTCATCCCAGTGTCTGTAGTGTAGTGGTGTGTCATCCCAGTGTCTGTAGTCTAGTGATGTGTCATCCCAGTGTCTGTAGTCTAGTGGTGTTTCATCCCAGTGTCTGTTATTCTAGTGGTGTGTCATCCCAGTGTCTGTAGTCTAATGTTGTGTCATCACAGTGTTGATAGTCTAGTGGTGTGTCATCCCAGTGACTGTTAGTCTAGTGGTGTGTCATCCCAGTGTCTGCAGTCTAGTGGTGTGTCATCCCAGTGTCTGTAGTGTAGTGGTGTGTCATCCCAGTGTCTGTAGTGTAGTGGTGTGTCATCCCAGTGTCTGTAGTGTAGTGATGTGTCATCCCAGTGTCTGTAGTCTAGTGATGTGTCATCCCAGTGTCTGTAGTGTAGTGATGTGTCATCCCAGTGTCTGTAGTGTGGTGATGGGTCATCCCAGTGTCTGTAGTGTAGTGATGTGTCATCCCAGTGTCTGTAGTGTAGTGGTGTGTCATCCCAGTGTCTGTAGTGTAGTGGTGTGTCATCCCATTGTCTGTAGTGTAGTGGTGTGTCATCCCAGTGTCTGTAGTGTAGTGGTGTGTCATCCTAGTGTCTGTAGTGTAGTGGTGTGTCATCCCAGTATCTGTAGTGTAGTGGTGTGTCATCCCAGTGTCTGTAGTGTAGTGGTTTGTCATCACACTGCCTGTAGTGTAGTGGTGTGTCATCCCAGTGTCTGGAGTGTAGTGATGTGTCATCCCAGTGTCTGTAGTGTAGTGGTGTGTCATCACACTGTCTGTAGTGTAGTGGTGTGTCATCACACTGTCTGCAGTGTAGTGGTGTGTCATCCCAGTGTCTGTAGTGTAGTGGTGTGTCATCCCAGTGTCTGTAGTCTAGTGGTGTGTCATCCCAGTGTCTGTAGTGTAGTGATGTGTCATCCCAGTGTCTGTAGTCTAGTGATGTGTCATCCCAGTTTCTGTAGTCTAGTGGTGTGTCATCACACTGTCTGTAGTGTAGTGGTGTGTCATCACACTGTGTGTAGTGTAGTGGTGTGTCATCCCAGTGTCTGTAGTGTAGTGGTGTGTCATCCCAGTGTCTGTAGTGTAGTGGTGTGTCACCACACTGTCTGCAGTCTAGTGGTGTGTCATCCCAGTGTCTGTAGTGTAGTGGTGTGTCATCCCAGTATCTGTAGTCTAGTGATGTGTCATCCCAGTGTCTGTAGTGTAGTGGTGTGTCATCACACTGTCTGTAGTGTAGTGGTGTGTCATCCCAGTGCTTGTTAGTCTAGTGGTGTGTCATCCCAGTTTCTGTAGTCTAGTGGTGTGTCATCTCAGTGTCTGTAGTGTAGTGGTGTGACATCCAAGTGTTTGTAGTCTAGTGATGCGTCATCCCAGTGTCTGTAGTCTAATGTTGTGTCATCCCAGTGTCTGTAGTGTAGTGGTGTGTCATCCCAGTGTCTGTAGTGTAGTGGTGTGTCATCCCAGTGTCTGTAGTGTAGTGGTGTGTCATCCCAGTGTCTGTAGTGTAGTGGTGTGTCATCCCAGTGTCTGTAGTGTAGTGGTGTGTCATCCCAGTGTCTGTAGTGTAGTGGTGTGTCATCCCAGTGTGTGTAGTGTAGTGGTGTGTCATCCCAGTGTGTGTAGTGTAGTGGTGTGTCATCCCAGTGTGTGTAGTGTAGTGGTGTGTCATCCCAGTGTCTGTAGTGTAGTGGTGTGTCATCCCAGTGTGTGTAGTGTAGTGGTGTGTCATCCCAGTGTCTGTAGTCTAGTGGTGTGTCATCACACTGTCTGTAGTCTAGTGATATATCATCACAGTCATTCGTTTAGTATGGAGGGAGAGAGAGAGAGAAAGAAAAGAGAGAGATTGATTGATTGATTGATTGATTGAGTGAGTGAGTGAGTGATTGATTGATTGATTGATTGATTGATTGATTTCTTTATTTCGGCCGACGACCCGTCAAATGAATACAGTATAAAATACATATGATTACACGTAAGTGTGTGGCTTTCTGTGACCGGATGGCTCACAGAAAAAGAGGAGAAGGAGAGGGGATGATAGTAGCCAGAGACTCAATCCATTCTTCTCTTCTTTTATTTTCTAAACCAACCTGCAATCATAATAAGCAATAATGAATATTAGGAAAAGACCAAAATATATAACGATTACATTGATTATATGGAATACATTCTTCTGCAGATATAATACAATTTCCTAGTGAAACTACATTGGGTCTAACTCAAATTAAACAATCATCAATATATGATAAAACCGAACAACAAAGTATAAAAACAAAGGTGACGTATTATACTAATGGCAAAGTCCAATACACATCAGGGCTATGACATAGAATCATCAGTACAACCAAAATATAGAGTCGAGTATAACTATAACAAGAACACACACCTCAGGACCGCTCCCTTACACCAGGGTGTTCTGGTTTGTGACCTTTCCACTCTCGGATCAGGCTCCATCTGTGGAATACCAGTGTTCGTGTTGTAAATAAACACTAAACCAAACTCTATTACACACAGAGCCATATAACAACAACAACAGTCCCTATGCCCCAACACTTCTTCAGTACTAATCATGACACCATGCCAAATAGCAAACATTTCCTAAGTCCTTACAACAACCGAAACGGAGAGAATTGTTCGAAAAAATGCTTCATTATTCACAAGAGTCAGCTCCGGGGACGTTTAGTGTTAATTTGGAACACTTTCTGATAAAGTGTGAAATCTCAAAGAAACCTAACAAAAATTCTCTAGCAGACAGCTTCTTATCGCCCAGCAGGGTTTGTTGACAACGGAAGTTGAGATGGGAAACCCACTTTGGGGAGAGGCCTCCCTGCGCTAAAGATAGACTGCCGCGTCATACGGGAGACCTCACTAGCGTGCGCAGGGCGAGCCATTTTCCCGCCGAACTCCAGCATCGCCACCCGCTAGGGGTGATGGCAGGGGAGAGTGGGGGATAGGGCGTGCTACATTTCCCGCCGATCCCAGCATCACCGCCGGCTAGGGGTGCTGGCAGGGGAAGAATACAGGAGAGGGAGAGGGAGATAGGGAGCCGCGTGGCACCCTGCTGCTTAACAAAAGTCGGCCTCATCTAAAAACAATTATCGCTCTAGCAAGAAGGGAATTCTCTCCGTTTCAGCATAACGATGAAAAACACATTTCAATCATAATTATTATTGTAACCCAACAGATATATATATATATATATATATATATATATATATATATATATATATATATATATATATATATATATATATATATATCTTGTGGAAGGCCGCACATTCACCAGCCAACAAACCAATGAAACATTCCATATCAGACACAAACTCACATGCACGACATCCAATCTCATATACATCCTGTATTGCAATAGATGCAACCATACACAGTATGTCGGAGAAACAAGCAACTCACTCAAACAACGCTTCTACCAGCATCGCTCGAACATCAACACCAACAAGAACACCTGCACTCTCATTACTGAACATTTCTCCCTACCCAACCACACACTGCACGACCTCAGATGCATGCCGGTAGAGAAATCCTACACAGACAGCACTGAAGGACGACGCAGACGGGAACGTTTCTGGATGGGCAAACTTTCAACTTTGACACCGAATGGATTGAACACTTTGCCATAATGGTTCTTCCATTTTTGATCCTCCCCAGTGGATCGTTTGACTTTGACTGTGACTCTGCAGGGCATTTATGAATGGTGGTACTCCTGTGAGAGGGGAGACGGGTGAATGTGGGTCTTAGTGAGAGTGAGACCTGATATGCTAGTACGGGTGAGTGTATGCGAAGCTGACCACTTGTAGAGAGCAGACCTACTGGTATGACTCCCCCTCCACACGTTCCCGCTTCCCCCTCCCTCGCCCCCCCTCCTTCTTCCCCCTTCTCCCCCCCTTCCCCTCCCCCTCCCCTCCCCCCCTTCCCCCTTTCCCCCCTTCCCCCCCCCCTCCTCCCCTCCCCTCCCCCTCCCCTCCCCCCCTTCCCCCCCCCCCCTCCGATTCGCCAATCGCGGTAGACCAGTGTGACAGGCTACGCCAACGTATGACGTCATGTGTGACGTGGAAACCCGGAGTTGAATTTTCAAACCCTTCAGTATACTCCTGAGGAAGGCTAATAAAGCCGAAAATTTGAAGCTGAGTGGGGCTTGTTTGTTTGCTCGTTCCTTTGATACTACTATATATATATATATATTATATATATATATATATATATATATATATATATATATATATATACAAGATAATGCTGACTGAATACACAGCAAAAGAAAGGTTCTACACATTTTCATTGTGAAATAAGCTATTGAAAGCTAGTGAAATATGTACATAAAAACATCACTTGAGAACAAGAATCTCTTCTTTCCCTCCCCAACTCAAGCCAAAACCAAACTTCCAAAGAACCACTTCTCTACATAAAAATCAAGCTATCAGTCGCCATCAGCAGAATGCAGCAAATGTCAGAAAACAATTAAAAAGAATTACAAGAGATAAGACAAAAGACAAGTAATGATTCCCACATACCTGTGCATTGATGCACGTCACAAAAAAAAAAAACTAGAAATGACTCGTTGTCCGGCTCAAATCTTCAGCACCACATGAGCGCCTCTTCTCCCCATAACGGCCAAGCTAAAAAATGAACTACGAAACCCACGGAAAAATGGTCTGGAACTATTTTCTGGCACCAATTTACACTCACATGTCCTTCTGCTTGAACATGAAATCCCTAAATAATAATTCATTGTATTGCAACGAACACAATTTCCTCTTATATAAATTTCACAATTCACTACACCAAACATTATAATAGCCCACAACACAACTGATTTACAATTATATTTAATTTCTTCAGTTCTCCCAATTTCTACAAAGAACAGAACGGGGTCAAATTCCTGCGCCCAAAAAAACCTAACCCCTGTGGAAATAGAGCTGGTTCCCATCTTTCGACAGATAAGGGATGGAGAGGAATGCAGCCCCTGGCAGTGCAAGTAAGGGGGAGGTAATAGAGTTGAGAATAGGCCTAAAACGTCGACTGCTACAGATGGAAAAGAAAGCATAGGCTCATGCATTGATGATAATAAGGAATATAACACACACACAAATGATCATAGTTTTGCAATAGAAAAAAAGGAGATAATAATTATGTACTAATAAAGAAAAGATCATTTGTGGGGGTCACAATACTATGGCAATCCTTAAAAAAGCATCAATGTACAGACACGATTAGTCAAATGTTGATGTTACAAAACGCGATATGTACATGTATAAGATACAGAAATATCAAATTATGGATAAAGGAAATTCAGCAATTTTCCTACTACCAGCATATACTTGTAGAGGTTATGGATACGTAAGAAACGTATTCAATGGAAAAGAGGTTCAACCATAAGGAATCCTTACAAATCAGATACGTACCTAGGTGTAATGATGCAAAGACGGGCATTCCAAATGGTCAGTTTCCTACATCAGATTAAGATAACAGTAACGGGTAAAACATGGAGAGAGAGAGAGAGAGAGAGAAAGAGAGATATGAACAGATGTATCCTTAAGCCGTCTATTCATGTACCATAGTTATATAGTTATATACACCTTTTTCAAAATAGAGGACTACTCAATATTGTACAACAATCTTTAGATGAGTCATTTCGGTGCCCCATGGAGTGAGAGACAAATGAAAAGACCGTGACTCCGGGTTCCTTTTCAGTAGACCACATTGCTACGTCTCTCGTCTTCCGTATATCTTGTCCATCAAGCAAATATTTTAAACTGGTACGTACTGGGATGATATACCTAGCTATGTATTTTGTCCTGAGAACGTTGTATTCTGGACAGTGGGTTAAAAAGTGCACTTCATTTTCTACATTGTCAATTCAAAATGGGCAGTATACACTACTGTGTTCTGACTTGTACCTTCCGTTGACATCAGTTCATTTATCCTTAACCTAAATATAATAAAGGAGTCTCTATATTTCTTTATATTTATGAGTGAGTGAGAGAGAGAGAGAGAGAGAGAGAGAGAGAGAGAGAGAGAGAGAGACTGAGAGAGAGAGAGAGAGAGAGAGAGAGAGAGAGAGAAAATCAATCACAACCTGCTTGAAAGATTTCATCATTTTGCATTTCAGCGGGAAACACGCAGAACAACAGCTCCTACCTTCCTAGGAACACATCTTGGACGCCCTTCTCCCGGGAAACAGTGGAGTCAGGTGTGTAGATTGCACTCAGGTGTGTAGATTGCTCTCAGGTGTGTAGATTGCACTCAGGTGTGTAGATTGCACTCAGGTGTGTAGTTTGCACTCAGATTTGTAGTTTGCACTCAGGTGTGTAGTTTGCACTCAGGTGTGTAGATTGCAATCAGATGTGTAGATTGCTCTCAGGTGTGTAAATTGCACTCAGGTGTGTAATTTGCCCTCAGGTTTTTAGTTTGCACTCAGGTGTGTAGTTTGCCCTCAAGTGTGTAGATTGCAGTCAGGCATGTAGATTGCTCTCAGGTGTGTAAATTGCACTAGAGTGTGTAGATTGCACTCAGGTGTGTAGATTGAAGTCAGGTGTGTAGATTGCAGTCAGTTTTGTAGATTGCAGTCAGGTGTGTAGATTGCAGTCAGGTGTGTAGATTGCAGTCAGGTGTGTAGATTGCAGTCAGGTGTGTAGATTGCAGTCAGGTGTGTAGATTGCAGTCAGGTGTGTAGATTGCAGTCAGGTGTGTAGATTGCAGTCAGGTGTGTAGATTGCAGTCAGGTGTGTAGATTGCAGTCAGGTGTGTAGATTGCAGTCAGGTGTGTAGATTGCAGTCAGGTGTGTAGATTGCAGTCAGGTGTGTAGATTGCAGTCAGGTGTGTAGATTGCAGTCAGGTGTGTAGATTGCAGTCAGGTGTGTAGATTGCAGTCAGGTGTGTAGATTGCTCTCAGGTGTGTAGATTGCACTCAGGTGTGTAGATTGCAGTCAGGTGTGTAGATTGCAGTCAGGTGTGTAGATTGCAGTCAGGTGTGTAGATTGCAGTCAGGTGTGTAGATTGCAGTCAGGTGTGTAGATTGCAGTCAGGTGTGTAGATTGCAGTCAGGTGTGTAGATTGCAGTCAGGTGTGTAGATTGCAGTCAGGTGTGTAGATTGCAGTCAGGTGTGTAGATTGCAGTCAGGTGTGTAGATTGCAGTCAGGTGTGTAGATTGCAGTCAGGTGTGTAGATTGCAGTCAAATGTGTAGATTGCAGTCAGGTGTGTAGATTGCGGTCAGGTGTGTAGATTGCAGTCAGGTGTGTAGATTGCACTCAGGTGTCCGATGAGTAGATTTCACTAAGGTGTGTAGATTGCAGTTAGCTTTGTAGATTGCACTCAGGTGTGGAAATTACGGTCAGGTGTGTAGATTGCGCTCAGGTGTGTAGATTGCGCTCAGGTGTGTAGATTGCACATGTGTGTAGGTGGCAGTCAGGTTTGTAGATTGCCGTCAGGTGTGTACATTGCAGTCAGATGTGTAGGCTGAAGTGAGATGTGTAGAATGGAGTTAGGTATTGTGTGGAGTAAGGTGTATAGATTCCAGTCAGGTGTGTAGATTGCAGTCAGGTGTGTAGATTGCAGTCATTTGTGTAGATTGCAGTCAGGTGTGTAGATTGCGGTCAGGTGTGTAGATTGCGGTCAGGTGTGTAGTGTGGAGTCAGGTGTGTAGATTGCAGTCATTTGTGTAGATTGCAGTCAGGTGTGTAGATTGCGGTCAGGTGTGTAGTGTGGAGTCAGGTGTGTAGATTGCAGTCAGGTGTGTAGATTGCAGTCAGGTGTGTAGATTGCAGTCAGGTGTGTAGATTGCAGTTAGCTTTGTAGATTGCACTCAGGTGTGGAGATTGCAGTCAGGTGTGTAGAGAGGAGTCAGGTGTGTAGATTGGAGTCATAAATGTAGAGTGGAGTCAGATATGTTGTGTGGAGTCAGGTGTGTAGTGTGGAGTCATTTGTATAGTGTGGATTCAGGTGTGTAGAGTGGAGTCAGGTGTGTAGATTAGAGTCAGATATGTAGTGTGGAGTCAGGTGTGTAGAGTGGAGTCAGGTGTGTATAGTGGAGTCATGTGTGTAGAGTGGAGTCAAGTGTGTAGAGTGGAGTCAGGTGTGTAGAGTGGAGTCAGGTGTGTTGAGTGGAGTAATGTGTGTAGTGTGGAGTCAGGTGTGTAGATTGCAGTCAGGTGTGTAGATTGCAGTTAGCTTTGTAGATTGCACTCAGGTGTGGAGATTGCAGTCAGGTGTGTAGAGTGGAGTCAGGTGTGTAGATTAGAGTCAGCTATGTAGTGTGGAGTCAGGTGTGTAGAGTGGAGTCAGGTGTGTATAGTGGAGTCATGTGTGTAGAGTGGAGTCAAGTGTGTAGAGTGGAGTCAGGTGTGTAGAGTGGAGTCAGGTGTGTAGAGTGGAGTCAGGTGTGTAGAGTGGAGTCAGGTGTGTAGAGTGGAGTCAGGTGTGTAGAGTGGAGTCAGGTGTGTAGAGTGGAGTCAGGTGTGTAGTGTGGAGTCAGGTGTGTAGAGTGGAGTCAGGTGTGTAGATTGGAGTCAGGTGTGTAGAGTGGAGTCAGGTGTGTAGAGTGGAGTCAGGTGTGTAGAGTGGAGTCAGGTGTGTAGTGTGGAGTCAGGTGTGTAGAGTGGAGTCAGGTGTGTAGATTGGAGTCAGATATGTAGTGTGGAGTCAGGTGTGTAGAGTGGAGTCAGGTGTGTAGAGTGGAGTCAGGTGTGTAGAGTGGAGTCAGGTGTGTAGAGTGGAGTCAGGTGTGTAGAGTGGAGTCAGGTGTGTAGTGTGGAGTCAGGTGTGTAGAGTCGAGTCAGGTGTGCAGTGTAGAGTCAGGTGTGTAGAGATGAGTCAGGTGTGTAGAGAGGAATCAGGTGTGTAGTGTGGAGTCAGGTGTGTAGAGATGAGTCAGGTCTGTAGTGTGGAGTCAGGTGTGTAGAGTGGAGCCAGGTGTGTAGATTGGAGTCAGATGTGTAGAGTGGAGTCAGGTGTGTAGAGTGGAGTCAGTGTGTAGAGTGGAGTCAGTGTGTAGTGTGGAGTCAGGTGTGTAGAGTGGAGTCAGGTGTGTAGAGTGGAGTCAGGTGTGTAGTGTGGAGTCAGGTGTGTAGAGTGGAGTCAGGTGTGTAGAGTGGAGTCAGGTGTGTAGAGTGGAGTCAGGTGTGTAGAGTGGAGTCAGGTGTGTAGAGTGGAGTCAGGTGTGTAGAGTGGAGTCAGGTGTGTAGAGTGGAGTCAGGTGTGTAGAGTGGAGTCAGGTGTGTAGATTAGAGTCAGATAGGTAGACTAGTAGCAGGTTTGTAGATTGAGGTAGTTGTGTAGTGTGGAGTCAGGTGTGTAGAGTGGAGCCAGGTGTGTAGATTGGAGTCAGATATGTAGTGTGGAGTCAGGTGTGTAGAGTGGAGTCATGTGTGTAGATTGGAGTCAGGTGTGTAGAGTGGAGGGAGGTGTGTAGATTGGAGTCAGGTGTGTAGTATGGAGTCAGATGTGTAGAGTGGAGTCAGATGTGTAGTGTGGAGTCAGTTGTGTAGAGTGGAGTCAGATGTGTAGTTTGGAGTCAGGTGTTTAGTATGGAGTCAGGTGTTTAGTATGGAGTGAGGTGTTTAGAGTGGAGTAATGCGTGTGTAGTGTGGAATCAGATGTGTAGAGTGAAGTCAAATATGTAAAGTTGAGTCATGTGTGTAGATTGGAGTCATGTGTGTAGATTGGAGTGAGGTTTGTAGAGTGGAGTCAGGTGTATAGTGAGGAGACAGATGTGTAGTATGGAGTCAGATGTATAGAGTGGAGTCAGATGTGTAGTGTTGAGAAAGGTGTGTTGTGTGGAGTAAGGTGTGTGGAGTGGAGTTTGGTGTGTAGTGTTTTAGTCAGGTGTGTCGAGTTGAATCTGGTGTGTAGTGTGGAGTCAGGTGTGTAGAGTGGAGTCAGGTGTGTAGAGTGGAGGGAGGTGTGTATAGTGGAGTCAGGTGTGTAGTGTGGAGTCAGGTGTGTAGAGTGGAGGGAGGTGTGTATAGTGGAGTCAGGTGTGTAGTGTGGAGTCAGGTGTGTAGAGTGGAGTCAGGTGTGTAGAGTGGAGTCAGGTGTGTAGAGTGGAGGGAGGTGTGTATAGTGGAGTCAGGTGTGTAGTGTGGAGTCAGGTGTGTAGTATGGAGTGAGATTTGTAGTGTGGAGTCAGGTGTGTAGTATGGAGTCAGGTGTGTAGTATGGAGTCAGATTTGTAGTGTGGAGTCAGGTGTGTAGTGTGGATTCAGGTGTGTAGTGTGGAGTCAGGTGTGTAGTATGGAGTCAGATGTGTAGAGTGGAGTCAGATGTGTAGTGTGGAGTCAGGTGTGTAGTATTGAGTGAGGTTTTTAGAGTGGAGTAATGCATGTGTAGTGTGGAGTCAGATGTGTAGAGTGAAGTCAGATATGTAGAGTGGAGTCAGGTGTGTAGAGAGGAGTCATGTGTGTAGATTGGATTCAGATAGGTAGATTGGAGTGAGATTTGTAGAGTGGAATCAGGTGTGTAGTGTAGAGTCAGGTGTGTAGAGTGGAGTCATGTGTGTAGAGTGGAGTGAGGTGTGTAGAGTGGAGTAGGTGTGTAGAGGAGAATCTGATGTGTAGAGTGAAATCAGGTGTGTCGAGTTGAGTCAGGTGTGTAGAGTGGAGTCATGTGTGTAGAGTGAGTGAGGTGTGTAGAGTGGAGTCAGGTGTGTAGAGGAGAATCTGATGTGTAGAGTGGAATCAGGTGTGTCGAGTTGAGTCCGGTGTGTAGAGTGGAGTCAGATATGTAGAATGGAGTCAGGTGTGTAAAGTCGAGTTAGATAGGTAGTGTGGAGTGAGGTTCGAAGAGTGGAGTCAGGTGTGTAGAGTGGGGTCAGATGTGTAATGTGGAGTCAGATTTGTAGACTGGAGTCAGGTGTGTAGATTGGAGTCAGGTGTGTAGAGGGGAGTCAGGTGTGTACAGTGGAGTTAAATATGTGGAGTGGAGTGAGATTTGTACAATGGAGTCAGGTGTGTAGAGTGGAGTCAGGTGTATAGAGTGGAGTCAGATGTGTAGAGTGGAATCACGTGTGTAGAGTGGACTCAGGTGTGTAGACTGGAGTCAGGTGTGTTGGGTGGAGTCCGTTTTGTAGACTGGAGTCAGGTGTGTAGAGTGGGGTCCGGTGTGTAGATTGGAGTCAGGTGTATAGAGTGGAGTCAGATGTGTAGAGTGGAGTCAAGTGTGTAGAGTGGAGTCAAGTGTGTAGAGTGGTGTCTTGTGTGTAGATTGGAGTCAGGTGTGTAGAGTGGTGTCAGGTGTGTAGAGTGGTGTCAGGTGTGTAGAGTGGAGTCAATTGTGTAGAGTGGAGTCAGGTGTGTAGAATGGAGTCAGGTGTGTAGATTAGAGTCAGATATGTAGTGTTGAATCAGGTGTGTAGAGTGGAGTCAGGTGTGTAGAGTGGAGGCAGGTGTGTAGAGTGGAGTCAGGTGTGTAGAGTAGAGTCAGGTGTGTAGAGTGGAGTCAGGTGTGTAGAGTGGAGTCAGGTGTGTAGAATGGAGTCAGGTGTGTAGAGAGAAATCAGGTGTGTAGAGTGGTGTCAGGTGTGTAGAGTGGAGTCAGGTGTGTAGAGTGGAGTCACATGTGTAGAGTGGAGTCTTGTGTGTAGATTGGAGTCAGGTGTGTAGAGTGGTGTCAGGTGTGTAGAGTGGAGTCAGGTGTGTAGGGTGGAGTCCGTTTTGTAGACTGGAGTCAGGTGTGTAGAGTGGGGTCCGGTGTGTAGATTGGAGTCAAATTTTGTAGTGTGGAGTCAGGTGTGTCCAGTGAAGTCAGGTGTGTAGAGCGAAGTCAGGTGTGTAGAGTGGAGCAAGGTGTGTAGAGTGGAGCAGGTGTGTAGAGTGTAGTCAGGTGTGTAGAGTGAAGTCAGACATGTAGAATGGAGTAAGGTGTGTAGACTAGATGCAGCTGTGTCGAATGGAGTCAGGTCTGTAGACTAGTGGCAGGTTATTAGATTGGGGTAGTTGTGTAGATTGAAGTCAGACATGTAGAGTGAAATCATGTGTGTAGAGTGAAGTCAAGTGTGTAGAGTGAAATCAGGTGTGTAGAGTGGAGTCAGACATGTAGAGTGAAGTCAGTTGTGTAGAGTGAAGTCAGGTGTGTAGAGTGAAGCCAGGTGTTGTAGAATGGAGTCAAGTGTGTAGACCGTAGTCATGTGTGAAGTGTGGAGTCAGGTTTGTAGAGTGGAGTCAGGTGTGTAGAGTGGAATCAGATGTGCTGAGTGGAGTCATGTGTGTAGATTAAAGTCACGTGGTCAGAGTGGAGATTGTCATGTTCAGTAATGTGTCGAATACGATCCACTTTGTATACGTATTAAGGGATCTACGACTGCGGGTGGAAAGTACCCTCTGGACCTAGGGTTCTCTACAGAATGAGTTCTGTAACCCAGGACTGACAGCATTTTCTTGGATGTGGCGTCAGTGGAAATTTTTTAGAATGTGAAGGAATGGTGAAAATCTTTCCGGCGCAGTACAGGATGGAGTCAGTGCGCGTCGTCAGCCTTTCTTGGAGCACATTTCCATCGTCCAATCCAGGAGTTTGTTATTACAATGAAGCCATCGTCCAATCCAGGAGTTTGTTGTTACAATGAAGCCATCGTCCAATCCAGGAGTTTGTTATTACAATGAAGCCATCGTCCAATCCAGGAGTTTGTTATTACAATGAAGCCAATCGTCCAATCCAGGAGTTTGTTTTTACAATGAAGCCATCGTCCAATCCAGGAGTTTGTTATTACAATGAAGCCAGTCTTCGGTGGGGATGAGTAATCTTTCGTAGCTACAGATAGTAGCACAAAAGCAGAATGTGTTTTTTGAAAGAAAGAAAAGCATTTCTTTTGGATTCGTTGGAAGGAAAGCAAGGATTGTGAGTGACCTCGGTAAGACTAGCTAGACATTTAGTTGGGAGAAGAGGGATGAACTCAACGAAAAACTGAACATACCCAAAGATGCGTAACAAAGAGTGTCATGGAAGCCGACAGCAATGATTCCGAGGCCACATCGTTTAATCATCACACCGCTCAAGGTCACACCATTTTTCATTCCCCCACTCAAGGCCACGTCGTTTTTCATTACATCACACAAGGCCACGACAATTTTTATCACACCACTTGAGGCCACAACGTTTTTCATTACACCACTCGAGGCCACATCATTTTTCATTACACCACTCGAGACCACAACTTTTTTCATTACACCACTCGAGGCCACACCATTTTTCATTACACCACTCAAGGCCACATCATTATTCATTACATCACTCGAGGCCACACCATTTTTCGTTACACCACTCGAGGCCACATCATTATACATTACATCACTCGAGGCCACACCATTTTTCGTTATACAACTCGAGGCCACAACGTTTTTCCTTACACCACTCGAGACCACATCATTTTTCATTACACCACTCGAGGCCGCACCGTTTTTCATTACACCACTCGAGACCACAACGCTTTTCCTTACACCACTCAAGGCCTCATCATTTTTCATTACAACACTCAAGGACACATCTTTTTTCCTTACATCACTCGAGACCACAACGTTTTTCATTCCCCCACTCAAGGCCACTCGATGCCACACCATTTTTCATTGCACCACTCGAGGCCACATCGTTTTTCATTACACCATTCGAGGCCACAACGTTTTTCATGCCACCACTCAAGGTCACAACGTTTTTCATGACACCACTCGAGGCCACACCATTTTTCATTACACTTCACAAGGCCACATCAATTTTCATTATATCACTCGAGGCCACAACAATTTTCATTACACCACTTGAGGCCGCATCATTTTTTATTACACCACTCGAGGCCACAACACTTTTCATTACACCACTCGAGGCCACAGCATTTTTCCTTACACCACTCGATGCCCCAACGTTTTTGAATATACCACTCGAGGCCACATCATTTTTCATTACCCACTCGAGGCCACATCATTATTCAATACACCACTCGAGGCCACACCATTTTTCCTCACACCACTCGAGGCCACACCATTTCTCCTTACGCAACTCGAGGCCACAACGCTTTTCATTACACCACGCAAGGCCACAACGTTTTTCATTACACCACACGAGGCCAGAACGTTTGTCATTACACCACACAAGGCCACAACATTTTCCATTACACCACTCGAGGCCAGAACGTTTGTCATTACACCACACAAGGCCACAACGCTTTTCATTACACCACACAAGGCCACAACGTTTTTCATTACACCACACGAAGCCAGAACGTTTGTCATTACACCACACAAGGCCACAACATTTTCCATTACACCACTCGAGGCCAGAACGTTTTTCATTACTCCACACAAGGCCACAACAGTTTTCATTACACCACACAAGGCCAGAACGTTTTTCATTACACCACACAAGGCCACAACGTTTTTCATTACACCATACGAAGCCAGAACGTTTGTCATTACACCACACAAGGCCACAACATTTTCCATTACACCACTCGAGGCCAGAACGTTTTCATTACTCCACACGAGGCCACAACATTTTTCATTACACCACACAAGACCATAACGTTTTCATTACACCACACAAGGCCACATCATTTTCAGTCCACCACACGAGGCCATACCATTTTTCTTTACACCACACAAGGCCACATCATTTTCTGTCCACCACACAAGGCCACACCATGTTTCTTTACACCACACAAGGCCACATCATTTTTCATTACACCACACAAGGCCACGCCATTTTTCTTTACACCACACAAGGCCACATCATTTTTAGTCCACCACACAAGGCCACATCATTTCTCTTTACACCACACAAGGCCACATCATTTTTCATTACACCACACAAGGCCACACCATTTTTCTTTACACCACACAAGGCCACGTCATTTTTCATTACACCACACAAGGCCACACCATTTTTCTGTACACCACACAAGGCCGCAACGTTTTTCATTACACCACACAAGGCCACTACATTTTTCATTACACCACTCGAGGCCACACCATCTTTCATTAGACCGCTCAAGGCCACATCATTTTTCATTACATCACACAAGGCCACAACAATTTTCATTACACCACACAAGGCCACATCATTTGTGATTACACCACACAAGGCAACATAATTTTTTATTACACCTCACAAGGCCACGACAATTTTTATCACACCACTTGAGGCCACAACGTTTTTCGTTACACCACTCAAGGCCACATCATTTTTCATTACACCTCACAAGGCCGCAACAATTTTCATTACACCACTTGAGGCCACAACGTTTTTCATTACACCACACAAGACCACATCATTTTTCATTACACCAGTCGAGTCCACAGTGTTTTTCATTACACCACTCGAGTGGACATCATTTTTCATTACACCACTCGAGTCCACACTATTTTTCATTATTCCAGACAAGGCCACATCATTTTTAATTACACCACTCGAGGCCACAACATTTTTCATAACACCTCACAAGGCCAGAACGTTTTTCCTTACACCACTCGAGGCCAGAACGTTTTTCATTGTACCACTCGAGGCCAGATCGTTTTTCATAACACCTCACTAGGCCACATCATTTTTCATAACACCTCACAAGGTTACACCATTTTTCATTACACCAGACAAGGCCACATCATTTTTCATAACACCTCACAAGGCCACAACGTTTGTCATTACACCTCACAAGGCCACATTATTTTTCATTACACCTCACAAGGTCATAATATTTTTTTTTACACCACACGAGGCCTCATCATTTTTCATTGTACCACACTAGGGTGTCATCAGATCATCACACCCCACAATCCGCGGTGCTAACAATCTCTATGTCTGTCACTTTGCCTTCAGCGAGCGGAGAGGGGAGTGGCTTTTTCTTCCCGACCGAAGCATCTGGCGACGTATTCCTCGTGGAAGGTGAATCAGCAGGTTTGTTCTGTGGTCAAGTACGTGAAACGCTCCTTCAAAAGTGCAGTTTCTAAGACATTATGGGAAACAGAGAAATTATTGAAAACAGAGCACATTAAAACTATTTAAAAGAAGGCACATAACCATTTCTAAAAACAAAAGACGTGAAAACTGTATTAAAAAACAGCGTCATATGTTTCTAAAAAGGAACGTGAAAAGGTACAAGAAAGAATAAAATGCTTTATTTTTAACAAGGGACGTAAAACGTTTGAAAAAAAAAGAACATGAACAATTTTTCGATGCAAGGGGCATGAACATTTAACAAAGGAAAGGACGTTAAAAGGTTTTAAAAACAAAAGAAACGAAAAGATTTTAAAAGCAACGGACATGAACACTTTTTAAAAGCAAAGGACATAAACACTTTCTTAATACAAAGGACACGAAAGATTTATATAAACAAAGGACGTAAGCAAGTTTTTCAAAAAGAATATTGAAACTTTAAAAAAACAAATGTCGTGAAAAGTTTTTAGAAACAAAGGACTCCCTTGCAACATGCATACCAAAGTTAAATTGTGACGAACGCTCCTTAAGAACCGGAGTTCGATAATACTAATGAAGGTGATATATTCAGCGTCTTTTGCGTTGCTACAAGAAAGAAGAGGTGAATTCCGACACTGACTTTCAAGGAACAACGCGGCTTCGTTAGAGGGAGGTATATTGGGGAGACTGGGAAACGTTTTGTGAGGTAATTCGTTACGCGACGGAGCCAAGGAAAAAAATAATTTTGTTGATTGTGGATTTTGAAAAAGTTTTTGACCCCATATCCCCAAAATCGATAGAAAATTGTCTCTCTTCTTTTGGTTTTGGATACTCCTCTATAACTTGGGTTGCTTGCATATTTAAAAATAGCCACAAGTCCCATTTCATTTTAGTACTGCATGACACACGACAGGGGTATCCTCTGTCGTGCTGTATTACCTTCTGTGTGAGGAGGTGCTGAAGATTGTAGGTAGCATGATTAAAGCCATAACAGGCATTGAAACAATGACGAAGAATATACAATTTACCAGTTTGCCGATGACATTATTTCTTTCTCGATGGTTCTGAGAAATATTTGCGTGCTACTCTTCAGACGCTAGAAAAATTTAGAAGGGCATCTGGGAAAAGTATTACCTCTAGGAAAATCAAGATTGTTTCGATAGGCTCCATGACAAAATATGCGGTGGGCCTGTACACTTACGCTAGACTAAAATGGACGACGAAACCATTCAAAATATTAGAAATAGTCATAACATTACTTGGATGTTATGGTAGAAATGATTTACCAACATGTTATCCCCCAAAACCAACAAAAAAAAAACTCAACAAAACACTCCGCTTTGTACATGGAAAAAGAGGAACCTGACTCTGGGAAAGTTTCATTAGTTAAATCTGACCAATTCATTCCATGACCACCAGATTCTACGATGAGTGAATTCCAGAAAGAAATGTATGCCTGTATATGGGGGACAGGATTGACACGGTAAAGCAAACTGTCATTACCCAAGCAAGTGCTGGGGGAGGCTTGCAGATGACTGACCGCTGCACTCATGACGGGGTGCTGAAACAAACATGGATAAAGCGATCAGCACAAACGCCTGATCTGGCAATTGTTTTCGTTAACAAAACAACTATCAGCAAAAATATGAAAAAAGATATTCTCGAAGCAGGATCGACTTTCTTAGTAAGCATTTGTTACCTCTTCACATGCAATTTTCCCAGTCAGCCGCTGTGAAACAATACGCACTTAAAGCGCATTTCCCGAAAAATGAGTTAACGCAGGAGTCAAAATTCTTAACGACATTGTGCATTCAAATGGAAGATTAAAAATAATCGAAGAGTTAAACTTCAGTGAAAGCTGCAAGGTCCCTTTTTAGAATATGCTAAACTTGTGAGTCGATTACCTGCCCGCTGGCAGAGTAGCCTCATAAGAGCTAGTGCAGGTAGCACTGCTTGTGAAATTGTACAGCTTGTTCGAACCGTTTTAATAAGAAATGAATCAGTTTGTTTTCATTACTAGATCAAGCGAGATGTCGACCACATGGTGAGTATAAGGTCATAAAAGTGACCCAGGCCAAGCATGAAAATAAAAGAAGTAAAGGCAACATGTAAAGAACAACAATTTCCACAAAACAACTTCGATCTACGATGAAGATCTCGGCAAACATTCGCTGAATTGGTGCACAAAGGACTTCAAAAGTTTCTAAGAATAATGGAAGTTAAAAGTTTCGAAAAACAAAGGATGTAAATAAGTTCTACAATCAAAGGACGTGTAAAGTTTAATAGAAACAAAATGTCGTTAAAAGTTTATGAAAACAAAGGACGTAGAAACTGTCTAGAAACAAAGGACGTGAACAGTCTTTGGAAACATAGAACTTGAAAGTTTCTAATGTGAAATCTTTCTAAAAAGAAAGGACATCAGAACTTTCTGAAAACAAAGCACGTGAACATTTTCTTTAAGCAAAGAAGGACGTGAAAAAATCAAAGGACGTGAAATGTTTTTAAAAATTTTAAAGTTAACTTTTTAAACAATACACATTTTGAAAAGTCTCCCAAAACAGGACGTGAAAAGTTTCTGCAAACGACGTGTAAAGTTTATAAGACAGAAGACGTGAAAAGTTTCTACAAACGACGTGAAAAGTTTCTACAAAAGACGTGGAAAGTTTCCAAAGACAGAAGACGTGAAAAGTTTCAACAAACGACGTTAAAAGTTTCTGCCAACGACGTGAAAAGTTTATTAAACAGAGGACGTGAAAAGTTTCTACAAACGACGTGTAAAGTTTCTGAATATAAAAGGCCTGTAAAGTTTCTACAAACGACGTGAAACGTTTCTACAAACGACATAAACAGTTTTTAGAAACAAAGGACGTGAATTTTTTTTATAAACGACGTTAACAGTTTGTAGAAACGATGTGAAAAGTTTCTAAATACAAACGGAATGAACAGTTTCTAGAAACAAAAGACGTAAAACACTTTCCACAAACGACGTTAAAAGTTTCTACAAAAGACGTGAAAAGTTTCCAAAAACAGAGGATATGGAAAGTTTATACAAACGACATTAAAAGTTTCTACAAAAGACATGAAAAGTTGATTAAAATAGAAGACGTGAAAAGTTTTCGCAAACCACGTTAAGAGTTTTTACAAAAGACGTGAAACGTTTATTAAAACAGAAGACGTGAAAAGTTTCCACAAGCGACGTTAACAGTTTCTACAAAAGGCATGAAAATTTTCTGAATAGAAAAGACATTAACAGTTTCTAGAAACAAAGGACATGAACAGTTTCTAGAAACAAAGGACATGAACCGTTTCTAGAAACAAGGGGCATAAACAGGTTCTAGAAACAAAGGCATGAAACGTTTCTAGAAACAAAGGACATAAACAGTTTCTAGAAACAAAAGACATAAACAGTTTGTAAAAACAAAGGACGTAAAAAGTTTGTAGAAACAAAGGACTTGAACAGTTTCTAAAAACAATGGACAATAGCAGCTTCTAGAAACAAAGGACGTCAAAAGTTTATAGAAACAAAGGCATGAATCGTTTCCAGAAACAAAGGACACAAACACTTTCTAGAAACATAGAACATAAACAGTTTATAGAAACATAGGACGTCAATAGTTTCTAAAAACAAAGGACATAAAAAGTTTCTAGAAACAAATGACATGAAAACGTTTCTAGAAACAAAGGACGTCAAACGTTTGTAGAAACAAAGGACGTCAAAAGCTTGAACAAACAAAGGACACAAACACTTTCTAGAAACAAAGGACACAAATAGTTTCTAGAAACAAAGGTCATGAACAGTTTCAAGAAACCTAGGACGTCAAAAGTTTGCAGAAACAAAGGTCACGAACAGTTTCTAGAACAAAGGACGTGAAAAGCTTGTAGAAATAAAGGACATGAACAGTTTCTAGAAACAAAGGACATGAACAGTTTCTAGAACAAAGGACATAAACCGTTTCAAGAAACAAAGGACGTCAAAAGTTTGTAGAAACAAAGGACATGAACAGTTTTTAGAAACAAAAGACATAAACAGTTTCTAGAAACAAATTACGTTAAAAGTTTCTAGATACAAAGGACGTCAAACGTTTGTAGAAACAAAGGACGTCAAACGTTTGTAGAAACAAAGGACGTCAAAAGCTTGAACAAACAAAGGACACAAACACTTTCTAGAAACAAAGGACACAAATAGTTTCTAGAAACAAAGCACATGAACGGTTTCTAGAAACAAAGGACATGAACAGTTTCTAGAAACAAAAGACATGAACAGTTTCTAGAAACAAAGGACATGAACAGTTTCTAGAACAAAGGACATAAACCGTTTCAAGAAACAAAGGACGTCAAAAGTTTGTAGAAACAAAGGACATGAACAGTTTTTAGAAACAAAAGACATAAACAGTTTCTAGAAACAAATTACGTTAAAAGTTTCTAGATACAAAGGACGTCAAACGTTTGTAGAAACAAAGGACGTCAAACGTTTGTAGAAACAAAGGACGTCAAAAGCTTGAACAAACAAAGGACACAAACACTTTCTAGAAACAAAGGACACAAATAGTTTCTAGAAACAAAGCACATGAACGGTTTCTAGAAACAAAGGACATGAACAGTTTCTAGAAACAAAAGACATGAACAGTTTCTAGAAACAAAGGACATGAACAGTTTCTTGTGACAAAAGGACATGAACAGTTTATAGAAACAAAGGACATGAACAGTTTCTAGAGACAAAGGACGTCAAAAGTTGTAGAAACAAAGGACACGAACAGTTTCTAGAAACATAGGACATGAACACTTTCTGGAAACAAAGAACATGAACAGTTTCTAGAAACAAAGGACGTCAAAAGTTGTAGAAACAAAGGCATGAAACGTTTCTGGAAACAAAGGACATAAACAATTTCTAGAAACAAAGGACATCAAAATTTTATAGAAACAAAGGACATGAACAGTTTCTAGGAACAAAGGACCTCAACAGTTTATAGAAACAAAGGGCGTCAAAAGTTTGTAGAAACAAAGGACACGAACTGTTTCTAGAAACAAAGGACATGTGAAGGTTTCTAAATACAAAAGGCGTGTGAAGGTTTCTAAATAGAAAGGACATTATGAAGGTTTCTGAATACAAAGGGTGCGAAGGTTTCTGAAAACAAAGGGCGTGTGAAGGTTTCTGAATACAAAGGACGTGTGAAGGTTTCTTAATACAAAGGGCGTGTGAAGGTTTCTTATTACAAAGGACATGTGAAGGTTTCTGAAAACAAAGGGCTTGTGAAGGTTTCTAAAAACAAAGGACATGTGAAGGTTTCTGAAAACAAAGGACTTGCTTCCTTCGATGGTAGGGTGCTCGCTGCGTTTGTGCCTGTCTCGGAAGATTTCACTCGCAAGCTGATTCTTGCCTGCCCTTCAAAATCTTGTTCTCTTGATCCGCTGCCCGTTTCACTGCTCAAGCAGTGTCTTGATGATGTGGTCCCTGTTATCACAAGGATCATCAACATCTCCCTCACCACTGGTACCGTACCGGAGCGTCTCAAGCAGGCTGTTGTCATTCCCCTTTTGAAAAAGTCTGGACTTGACCCTGAGTGTTTGAAAAACTTCCGTCCCATTTCGAATCTTCCCTTTGTTTCAAAACTACTTGAAAAAGTCATTCTGTCCCAACTTCAAGAACACCTTCTAGCCAACGGCCTGCTTGACACGTTCCAGTCCGCCTACAAGAAAAACCACTCCACTGAAACTGCTTTACTTCACATCTCTGACCTCCTGCTCTCCTCCGCCGACAATAAAGAAACCTCTGTCCTTGCGCTGTTGGACCTGTCCGCTGCGTTTGACACTATTGATCATTCTATCCTTATTTCTCGTCTCTCTTCTACCTTTGGCATCTCTGGTTCAGCTCTTACCTGGTTCTCATCCTACCTATCTGACCGCAAACAAACTGTCTCTGTCAATGGCCTTCTTTCTTCTCCCAGAGCACTCAAGTACGGAGTCCCTCAGGGCTCGGTGCTTGGGCCAGTTCTGTTCACACTCTATACCCTGCCCCTTTCTGACATCATCAAAGCCCACAACTGCAATTTTCACAAATATGCTGACGACACCCAGCTTCAAGACTCCGCTCCTCCTCGTGACCTGTCTATCATTCTCCACAACTTATCTCTCTGCATTTCCTCCATCAAAGACTGGATGCTCCAAAACAAACTCTGCCTGAATGACAGCAAAACTGAATCCCTCTGTGTGGGTTCTCAGAAGTCACTGTCTCTTGTTTCTGATCACTTTTTGGAGGTGGGTGGGACTGAAATTCCATTTCAAAAGTCTGTTAGGGATCTGGGTGTTTTGATTGACTCAACACTCTCAATGCATGAACAAATCAGTCAGATTTGCCGCTCCTGCAACTTCCAACTGAGAAAGATCTCCTCTGTCCGTAGCTTTCTCACACAAGAGGCTGTCATTCAGCTTGTCACTTCCTTCATTCTAAGCCGTCTCGACTACTGCAACTCCCTGCTTGCAGGACTACCATCCAAACAAATCTCTCGCCTTCAGCGGGTTCAAAACAACGCTGCCCGTCTCATTTTCAGAAAATCCAAGAGAACACATGTTACCCCTCTTTTCATGAAACTCCACTGGCTTCCTGTTGAGTACAGGATCCAGTACAAACTCGCCACTCTCGCCTTCCGTTGCTTTGATGGAACTCTGCCGCCCTATCTCTCATCTCTTCTTCAGATCTACCAACCCTCTCGCTCTCTCCGCTCAGGCTCCGAAAAACTTCTCTGCAAACCTAAAACCACCACCAAATCCTTTGGCCAGAGATCCTTTCACTTTCAAGCACCTTCTGTCTGGAATGCTCTGCCGTCATCTCTCCGTGGCATCACTTCTCTTCCTTCCTTCAAATCTAACCTCAAGACCCATTATTTCCGTAAAGCTTTTTCAGTGTAGTGCCCCTAGGGCCTGACTGCTTCCTGAGAACAGTTAGTGCATTGTACATATCTGTATAAACTGTTTGTTTTGTTTTGTTTTTTCGTCTGTATGAATGTTGACTGAATGTCTGGTTTGTGTTGCTGTGTTGTTTTATATCACCTGCTTTTCATCTTTGTTTCTCTTACCTTGATGTATATTACTTTCATATACATTCCTATTGTGTGTGGTTTTTTTTAACTTCTATTTTCTTTTTCTTCTCTTTTCTTTTTTTAGGCGCTTTGAGTCTCACTGTGTGGGAGTATTGCGCGGTATAAAAGTGATTTATTATTATTATTATTTAACAGTTTCTAGAAACAAAAGACATGAACAGTTTCTAGAAACAAAAGACATGAACAGTTTCTAGAAACAAAGGACATGAACAGTTTCTAGTGACAAAAGGACATAAACAGTTTATAGAAACAAAGGACTTGAACAGTTTCTAGAGACAAAGGACGTCAAAAGTTGTAGAAACAAAGGACACGAATAGTTTCTAGAAACATAGGACATGAACAGTTTCTGGAAACAAAGAACATGAACAGTTTCTAGAAACAAAGGACGTCAAAAGTTGTATAAACCAAGGCATGAAACGTTTCTAGAAACAAAGGACATAAACAATTTCTAGAAACAAAGGACATCAAAATTTTCTAGAAACAAAGGACATGAACAGTTTCTAGGAACAAAGGACGTCAAAAGTTTATAGAAACAAAGGGCGTCAAAAGTTTGTAGAAACAAAGGACACGAACTGTTTCTAAAAACAAAGGACATGTGAAGGTTTCTGAAAACAAAGGACTTGTAAAGGTTTCTGAATACAAAGGGCGTGTGAACTTACTTACTTATGCCTCTTGATTCCTTGAGGAACATAGGGCCGCAACAACACTCATCCAACGCACACGGTTCTGGCAGGTCCTCTTCAGCTCCGCCCATGTCATTCTGGTGGCCTTTACTTCAGCGTCGACATTCCTACGCCAAGTCTGTTTTGGTCGACTCACTTTGCGCTTTCTGGTGAGGTTAGATGCAGGCTTTCGTAGCGTGTGGCCGATCCATCCCCATTTTCGTTTCCCGATCTCCTGGTCGATTGGGGCTTGTTTTATCCTGTCCCACATATTTTCATTGGAGACAGTCTCTGGCCATCTGATGTTGAGGATATTTCTCAGGCATCTGTTGACGAATGTCTGGAGCTTGTGGGTGTTGGTCTTTGTTACCCGCCATGTTTCTGAGCCATATAGCAGGACAGACTTCACATTGGTGTTGAATATTCGGATCTTCGTGTGGAGTGAGAGGGCTGTTGATCTCCAGATTGAGCGCAAGGTGTTGAAGGCGTATCTTGCTTTGTTGATTCGGCACTTGATGTCTTCATCTGTCCCCCCATCTTTGCTGACTACACTGCCCAGGTAAACGAACTTGTCTGTTTCCTTGATGTCTACTTGATGTAGTCGCACTGAGTCTTGATGTCTGTTGTTTATCCTCATGACTTCTGTCTTTCCGGTGTTGATTTGGAGTCCAGTCTTCTCGGCTTCTTCTGCGACGCGGCATAGCTTCTCTTGTGCATCTTGGTGCCTGTGGGAGAGAAGGCTGATGTCATCAGCGAAGTCAAGGTCCTCCAGCTGCTGCGTGAGGGTCCACTGGATACCTGTCCTCTGGCCTGCTGTAGACTGTCGCATGATCCAGTCAACCACCATCAGGAAGATTGTCGGCGAGAGTAAACAGCCTTGACGGACGCCGGTTTGTACTGAGAAGGGCTCCGTCAGCTTCCCGTCATGGACGACTTGGCAGGTGGCGTCCTCGTAAAGTTGTTGGATGATGGTAACAAACTTTGGTGGGAAGCCGTAGTGATGCATCAGTCTCCAGATGACGTCTCTGTCGACACTGTCAAACGCCTTCTGAAAGTCCACGAAGACTGTGTACAGGGGGTCTGCCACTCCAGCGACTGCTCGATGATAATCCGCAGTGTGGCAATCTGGTCTGTGCATGATCTATCTTGACGAAAGCCTGCCTGTTCATCCCGTAGTTTCTTGTCAAGAGCGGTCTTCACTCTCTCCAGGATGATTCTTGTTAATACTTTCCCGGGGATGGACAGCAGCATGATTCCCCTCCAGTCGTTGCAGGATGACAGGTCTCCTTTCTTTGGCAGCTTTACAAGGTTGCCTTTCTTCCAGTCTTCTGGCACTCTCTCCTGTTCCCAAATCGTGTGCAGAAGAGAGTGTAGCATCTCAGTTGAGGTCTGGATGTCTGCCTTCAGCGGTTCGGGTGTTATTCCATCGGGACCTGCCGCCTTGCCTGACATGAGGGACTTGATGGCTTTGGTTATCTCTGCCTTGGTTGGAGGGTTGGTGTTGACGTCCAGGAGCTCAGTTGGTGGTGGGATGTCTGGTGGGGCTGGTGGGGCTGGTCTGTTGAGTGTTTCCTTGAAGTGCTCAGCTCATCTTGCTCTCTGGTCCTCCATACTGGAAATGATGTTTCCGTTCTTGTCTTTGACCGGGCAGCTGGGGTTTCTGGTCTTTCCTGAGAGTGTTCTGGTGATCTCATACACCCTCTTCATATTTCTCTGGCCCGCTGCAGTTTCTGCCTCCTCAGTTAGTTCTTCTATGAAACCTCTCTTATCTTTTATTGCACTTCTCTTCACTTGGCGGTTTTACTCCCAGTAACGAGCTTGAAGTTCTTGCTTCTCCTCTTGGTCTTGTGTTTGGCTGATCTGGTCTTTCAATTTCTTTCTGTCTGCAATCAGTGTCCATGTCTCTGTTGTCAGCCATTCTTTGTGTTGTCTTCTTTCCTAGGAAAGTTTTGCACGTTGTCGCCCAGGCATCTCGCAGGCCGTGCCATTGCTTGTTTACTGTTTCCTCTGGTGTTTGGGAAAGCACGCTGAACCTGTTCTTTAGCTCTATCTTGAATTCTTCTGTTTTCTTCTTTTCTTTCAGGCTGTTCACGTTGTACTTGAACGATGGTTTGTCTGCCTGGTCCTTGTAGGCTTTTAGCTTGATCTTGAGCACTGCGACAACTAGGTGATGGTCCGATGCTGCGTCCGCTCCGCGCTTCACCCTGACATCTTGCAGGCTCCGTCTCCACTTTCTGTCGATGGTAATGTGGTCTATTGGATTCTCAATCTTGCCGTCAGGGGAAATCCACGTGGTCTTGTGGATGGTCTTGTGGGGAAATACAGTGCCTCCTATCACAAGGTCGTTGCAGGCACAGAACTCAGTAAAGAGTTCACCATTTTCATTCTGTTCTGCAGTGCCGTGCCTGCCCATAATAAACTCTCTGTCTGTGTTGTCTGATCCCACCTTGGCGTTCACATCTCCCATGACAATCCTCAAGTCTCTCTTTGGTGTTGTGTCAAGAGTCGCTTGGATTTGCTCATAGAATTCTTTTTTGTCTTCCATATCTGCTGCATTTGTAGGAGCGTAGCACTGCAGGATGGTGACTTTCCTGCCCTTGGAGTTGCCTCTTGCTGTTATGATCCTTGGTGACACTGGTTCCCAGGACAGCAGTGCTCGCATTGCCTGTGGTGTCATCAGCAGCGCCACTAAATGTATATGAGACTGGCCTTCTTCGTGTCCAGAGTAGATGATGGTGTCTCCACTTTTCAGTCTTGTCCCTGTCCATCTGGTCTCACACAGGCCTAAACTCTTCAGGTTGTATCGGTGCATCTCTCTGCACACCTGTGCGCTTTTCCCAGTCTCATATAGGGTTCGGATGTTCCAGGTCCCTATCCTGGTCTTGGCTTTGTCGGCGCACTGGCTTCCCGAAGGCTTTCACGAGCTCGCGTCATAAGCTCCACTGGAGAGGACTCTTCCTCGACCATGTTGTTTTCAGTTAGCGTTGTTGTGGTTTCTGTAACAGCTGGTTTTTATAGAAATGAGTTGTTAGCCCAGTTCTAACCCCCAACCTGGAGGGCCAGTGAGTGCTATTAGTCTGGTCTCTACCCCTCGACCTGTCTGGCATGGGTGGCCCTACCAGAGACGAATCTCCGCCAGCATAGCCCTCAGGGTCATGGAGACACACAAGCAGCCCAACCACAACAAGGTTGCACTCTCTGGGGTGAAGGGCGTGTGATGGTTTCTGAATATAAAGGACATGTGAAGGTTTCTGAATACAAAGACCGTGTGAAGGTTTCTGAATACAAAGGACGTGTGAAGGTTTCTGATTGCAAAGGACACGTGAAGGTTTCTGAATACAAAGGGCGTGTGAAGGTTTCTGAATACAAAGGGCGTGTGAAGGTTTCTGATTACAAAGGACATGTGAAGGTTTCTGAATACAAAGGACATATTAAGGTTTCTGATTACAAAGGACGTGTAAAGGTTTCTGAATACAAAGGACGTGTGAAGGTTTCTGAATACAAAGGGCGTGTGAAGGTTTCTGAATACAAAGGGCGTGTGAAGGTTTCTGAATACAAAGGACGTGTGAAGGTTTCTGAATACAAAGGACGTGTGAAGGTTTCTGAATACAAAGGACGTGTGAAGGTTTCTGAATACAAAGGACGTGTGAAGGTTTCTGAATACAAAGGGCGTGTGAAGGTTTCTGAATACAAAGGGCGTGTGAAGGTTTCTGAATACAAAGGGCGTGTGAAGGTTTCTGATTACAAAGGACGTGTGAAGGTTTCTGTTTACAAAGGACATGTGAAGGTTTCTGAATACAAAGGGCGTGTGAAGGTTTCTGAATACAAAGGGCGTGTAAAGGTTTCTGAATACAAAGGGCGTGTGAAGGTTTCTGAATACAAAGGGCGTGTAAAGGTTTCTGAATACAAAGGACGTGTGAAGGTTTCTGATTACAAAGGACGTGTGAAGGTTTCTGAATACAAAGGACATGTGAAGGTTTCTGAATACAAAGGGCGTGTGAAGGTTTCTGAATACAAAGGGCGTGTGAAGGTTTCTGAATACAAAGGGCGTGTAAAGGTTTCTGAATACAAAGGACATGTGAAGGTTTCTGATTACAAAGGACGTGTGAAGGTTTCTGAACAAAGGACTGTGAAGGTTTCTGAATACAAAGGGCGTGTGAAGGTTTCTGAATACAAAGGGCGTGTAAAGGTTTCTGAATACAAAGGGCGTGTGAAGGTTTCTGTTTACAAAGGGCGTGTAAAGGTTTCTGAATACAAAGGACATGTGAAGGTTTCTGTTTACAAAGGGCGTGTAAAGGTTTCTGAATACAAAGGGCGTGTGAAGGTTTCTGAATACAAAGGGCGTGTAAAGGTTTCTGAATACAAAGGCGTGTGAAGGTTTCTGATTACAAAGGCGTGTAAGGTTTCTGAATACAAAGGACAGTGAAGGTTTCTGTTACAAAGGCGTGTGAAGGTTTCTGAATACAAAGACGTGTGAAGGTTTCTGTATACAAAGGGCGTGTAAAGGTTTCTGAATACAAAGGACATGTGAAGGTTTCTGATTACAAAGGACACGTGAAGGTTTCTGAATACAAAAGACATGTTAAGGTTTCTGAATACAAAGGACGTGTGAAGGTTTCTGAATACAAAGGACGTGTGAAGGTTTCTGAATACAAAGGACGTGTGAAGGTTTCTGAATACAAAGGACGTGTGAAGGTTTCTGATTACAAAGGACATGTGAAGGTTTCTGAATACAAAGGACATATTAAGGTTTCTGAATACAAAGGACGTGTGAAGGTTTCTGAATACAAAGGACGTGTGAAGGTTTCTGAATACAAAGGACATGTGAAGGTTTCTGAATACAGAGGACATATTAAGGTTTCTGAATACAAAGGGTGTGAACACTTTACATGGGGACCTAATGCTGCACTAATTCAACATTTATTGGCTGCGAGGGTTTTAACTCTGGGGCAGACCTCCTGGTGGTGAAATCCATCAGGCTTTTGAACTGAGAAGATTTCTCTGTCGTGTGCATGAATCACATTGACAACAGTTTGTTGAAATGATAAGTCGTACACGAAATCTCCTTGCAATAATCTTTTCATTCTTCTGCTAAAGGGTTATGATAATCTTGATCATTATCACTCCTTCAGATTTGTTGTGCGTACAGGTAGTTCAGCGTTTTCACACTAACCTACAGACACCCAAGAGCCGCGTGAGTAGAAACACCACATCCCTCTGTGCCGACATTTTAAATGAGATTCTGACCTCTGAGTATTATGTGACAGTTGAGACCTATGACTCTTTGACCTATGACTCTTTGACCTGTGACTCTTTGATCTATGACTCTTTGACCTATGACCCTTTGCAGGGAGTGGCGAAGAACCAGGATTGTTTGGTCCCACCTTCTCAGGCGACCTCCCGACCCTTGGAGGCGGAAGACCAGGTCTGTTGTCTGTGTTGCACAGTGGTTGTGTCTGCATTGTCCAGCCATTCTTTGTGTCCACTGAGGCCAACTGTGTTTTCTGTGTGTATAGAACATTGTACATGTGTATGACGCATTGTACGCTTGAATGGAACATTGTACGTGTGTATGGAACATTGTACGTGTGTATGAAACATTGTACGTGTATGGAACATTGTACGTGTGTATGAAACATTGTACGTATGGAACATTGTACGTGTGTATGAAACATTGTACGTGTTTATGACACATTGTACGTGTGTATGACACATTGTACGTATGGAACATTGTACGTGTGAATGAAATATTGTACGTGTGTATGAAAAATTGTACGTATGGAACATTGTACGTGTGTATGAAACATTGTACGTGTGTATGACACATTGTACGTATGTATGAAACATTGTACGTATGGAACATTGTACGTGTGTATGAAACATTGTACGTGTGTATGACACATTGTACGTGTGTATGAAACATTGTACGTATGGAACATTGTACATGTGTATGGAACATTGTACGTGTGTATGACACATTGTACGTGTGTATGAAACATTGTACGTAGGGAACATTGTACGTGTGTATGAAACATTGTACGTGTGTATGACACATTGTACGTGTGTATGACACATTGTTCGTATTGAACATTGTACATGTGTATGGAACATTGCACATGTGTATGGAACATTGTACGTGTGTATGGAACATTGTACATGTGTATGGAACATTGTACGTGTGTATGAAACATTGTACGTGTGTATGACACATTGTAGGTGTGTATGCCACATTGTTCGTATTGAACATTGTACATGTGTATGGAACACTGTACATGTGTATGGAACATTGTACGTGTGTATGGAACATTGTACGTGTGTATGGAACATTGTACATGTGTATGGAACATTGTACGTGTGTATGGAACATTGTACATGTGCATGGAACATTGCACATGTGTATGGAACATTGCACAGGTGTATGGAACATTGTACGTGTGCATGGAACATTGTACGTGTGTATGGAACATTGTACGTGTACATGAAACATTGTACGTGTACATGGAACATTGTACATGTGTAAGGAAGACGTACTTGTGTATCGAACATTGTACGTGTGTATTAAACATTGTACGTGTTTATGAAACATTGTACGTGTTTATGGAACATTGTACATGTGTAAGGAAGTTATACTTGTGCATGGAACATTGTACGTATGTATGAAACATTGAACATGTGTATGAAACATTAAACGCGTGTATGGAACATTGTACATGTGTATGGAACATTGTACATGTGTATGAAATATTGTATGTGTGTATGAAACATTGTGCGTTTGTATGGGACATTGCATGTATGTTGGGAACATTGCACGTGTATATGGATCATTTTACGTGTGTATGGAACATTGTGCGTGTCCATCGAACATTGAACGTATTTTGAGAACATTACACATGTGTATGGGACATATCATGTGTGTATATGGATCATTATACGTGTGCATGGGACATTGTACCAGTGTATGAAGCATTGCATGAGTGTATATGGATCATTGTACGTGTGTGTAGACAGTGTGCGGGTGCATCGAACATTGAACGTATGTTGGGAACATTGCACATGTAAATGGGACATTGCATGTGTGTATTGGATCATTACACGTTTGTATGGAACATTGTACGTGTGTATGGAACATTGTACTTATGCATCAAACATCGCACGTATGTTGGGAACATTGTACGTGTGTATGGAACAATGCATGTGTGTATGGGATATTGTAAGTGTGTATGGGATATTGTACGTGTGTATGGGACATTGCACGTGTATATGGGATATTGTACGTGTGTATGGAACATTGCATGTGTGTATGAGATATTGTACGTGTGTATGGGATATTGTACGTGTATACGTGACATTTTACGTGTTTATGGAACATTGTACTTATGCATCAACCATCGCACGTATGTTGGAAACATTGTACGTGTGTATGGAACATTGCATGTGTGTATGGGATATTGTACGTGTGTATGGGACATTGTACGTGTGTACGGGATATTGCACATGTGTACGGGACATTACACGTATGTACGGGACATTGCACGTGTGTATGGGACATTGTGCGTGTGTATGGGACATTGCACGTGTGTACGGGACATTGTACGTGTGTACAGGATATTGCACATGTGTACGGGACATTGCACGTGTGTATGGGACATTGTACGTGTGTATGGGACATTGCACGTGTATACGGGACATTGCACGTGTGAATGGGACATTGTACGTGTGTATGGGACATTGTACGTGTGTATGGGACATTGTACGTGTGTATGGGACATTGTACGTGTGTATGGTACATTGCACGTGTGTATGGGACATTGTACGTGTATTTGGGACATTGTGCGTGTGTATGAGACATTGCACGTTTGTATGGGACATTGTAGATATGTATGGAACATTATACTTATGCATCAAACATCGCACGTACGTTGGGAACATTGTACGTGTGTACGGGACATTGCACGTGTGTACGGGACATTGTGCGTGTGTATGGGACATTGCACGTGTGTACGGAACATTGTACGTGTGTACGGGACATTGCACGTGTGTACGGGACATTGCACGTGTGTGTGTGACATTGTACGTGTGTATTTGACACTGCACGTGTGCATGGGACATTGCAGGTGTGTATGGGATTATTGCACATGTGTATGTGTGTTACAAGTAGTATTAAAAGATTATCAATCTTTTCTGTGGCTCGTTAAATGTCTAGGGTACTTCTTACTACTTGGCACCTTCCAATCAAAACATTCACACAAGGATGACGTATGGACGCAAATGATGACTGGGATTCCTAAATCAAAGTTCAAATTCAGTTTTAATCAATAATAGACAAATTGGTCATGAGTGATAATTTCGACACAATAATTAATAAGGCATGGTGATACTGAAACGCATTTCAAAATGTAATGAACCCTTCCCCAGAATTAAATAATAACTAACGAATGGGCTGCCAAGCCAGATATGAAGCTATACTCACAGCTCAAACTTGTCGTGGCCTCCAGCCAATCCGAAGCAAGCAAGGCGGCTCGCTTTCCATTGAATGGAATTCCACACACACACACTATTTGGGAGAGGGGAGGTTTTGGGGATGTCCATTCATGGACGCACTTCACATACACGACGAAACTGGAGGTTTGCCTCTGGTGATAAGGCGTTGAGATTTCTCGATTCTCGTAGTGGAGGTTGAGGTGGTGACTTGCACTGAGTCCAGGAGATGTAGGAGTCCCGGCGGGAGTCGCGTGGTCAGACGTCCGATGAGGGCAGTCGAGCAGACGGCGAAATCCTTCTCCGTAGCGGGCAGGACGGCAGGCGGGCAGACGACTTGAGAATGTGACGAGTAGGGGAGCGAGGCGAGAGGCAGTCAGAGTTTCTTCACAGGTGGTTTTCTCAGGAGTTGGAGAAACTTCTAAAGACAATTTCTCCTCACAGGGTGGTCAGCAGATAGTTCACTCAGGAGAGGAAAACGTTGCAAGAACGAAAACTCGCAATACCTTATGCATAGATCCTCCCCGCAGTCAAAAGTGAGGGCAGTCCACCATTGAGTTTTCTGTCTACCCACAGCCACTTGACATAGCTTACGGGGCACATTTCGTCAGCGGACGAAACTTTATCAGCCTTCACTGATAGTTCATCACGTGAACTCTTTCTAAGACAGGGCGCCCTCCACACATGGCTGTCTCGGTGAAAATGCTGCAACGGGCACGCCTGTGATCCCAAAACAAGGGTTTAAATACAACAGCAAAAGTCTACCTGTTGTCCTTGACCAATCACAGCGTTGGAGGATGTCTTGATTCACGATATTATACCAAACGACCAATCAACTGTTCACATAGCCATCCACCTTCCCATTGAACAATAACTGAGTTATCTCATTAGTCCGTTCTCTGAAAAGTTCACTGCAGATTGGTCAATGGCAGAGCGTGAACCGAGATGAATAATATATCCTCCCAAACGTTCTGCTAAGTTCGTTTCTGTACTGGAAGGAAAACAAGGTTCACTGTTCGATTTCCCTTCCAAAACTCCATTCATCATATAAATTCCAACATCCACACTGGCTTGGCAGCAATATCAAAATACACTATGGCTTGGCAGATACTTCCCAACCCACTATATGATAAAACCACAACCAGGAGCAAATGGAAAATATGCGTTTCGTAACAATGGGACATTGACAATTTTGAAGGACAACGTCAGAGACGTGGGTGCAGTTTAAAGCTGAAGGCAGACAAGGGAATAATGAGTAAACTCGCAAATGGATTCCTCCATCGATGTTTACACTTTTCTTTTCTCGTCAATTCACGTCTTCCCCTTCTCCGTTTTGTCAGTGGATCGTGGAGACGGTGGCAGATTCACCAGTGTGTTCGGAGGCCGCATTCCGCACCTGAGCGGGGGCCCAGGTAAGTGTCCCTGCTGCTCCTTGCTGACGCAGAGAGAGACCCTTTGTGCCCTTGCACTCGGGCAGGCCACGACCATGGCCTGGGATGTGGGATGTGGGAGGAGGAGGAGGAGGAGGAGGAGGAGGAGGAGGAGGAGGAGGAGGAGGAGGAGGAGGAGGAGGAGGATATAATGAGAAAGAGGAGGAGGAGGATATTTTGGTTGTCATCGCAGTCATCATTATCATCATCACCGTCGTCGTCGTCGTCGTCATCATCATCGTCATCATCATCGTCACCGTCATTGTCGTTATCATTATCATTGTCATCGTCGTTATCATCATCATCGTCATCGTTATCATCGTCGTCATCATGATAATCATCATCATTATCATCATCATCATCATCATCATCATGGGACTTGGGACGTTGTTTCCGAGACTTGATGACGTCGCTCTGTCCTTGTAAAAAGGCTGCGCCACTTTGAGGAGACTGATGTCAAGGATACCTGATTTTCTGTTCAGTCTGTACGACACAAAGTTACATATTCTCTTCAGTCTGTATGACACAACGTTACATATCATATTCAGTATGTACGATCCAATTTACATATTCTATTCATTCTGTCCGATCCAAAGTTACAAAACTCTTGAAACGTGATATTATATACAGTGTGTACAACCCAAAGTTACCAAACACTTGAAATATGATGTTATATTCAGTATGTACGACCCAAAGTTACATATTCTATTCAGGGTGTATGAGCCATAGTTATCAGACATTTGAAACATGATATTCTGTTCAATATGCACGACCCAAAGTTACCAGACATTTGAAATGTAATGTTATATTCAGTATGTACAACCCAAAGTTACATATTCTATTCAGTCTGCACGACTCAAAGTTACCAAACACTTGAAACGTGATATTCTGTTCAGTTTGCACGACTCAAAGTTACCAAACACTTGAAACGCGATATTCTGTTCAGTTTGCACGACTCAAAGTTACCAAAGACTTGAAACGCGATATTCTGTTCAGTTTGCACCACTCCAAGTTACCAAACACTTGAATCGCGATATTCTGTTCAGTCTGCACGACTCAAAGTTGCCAAACACTTGAAACGTGATATTTTATTCAGTTTTACAACTCAAAGTTACCAAACAATTGAAACGTGATATTCTGTTTAGTATGCAAGACTCAAAGTTACCAAAAACTTGAAACGGGATATTCTGTTTAGTCTGCAAGACTCAAAGTTACCAAACACTTGAAACGCGATATTCTGTTTAGTCTGCAAGACTCAAAGTTACCAAACACTTGAAACGTGATATTCTATTCAGTTTACACGACTCAAAGTTACCAAACACTTGAAACGTGATATTCTGTTCAATCCGTACAACCCAAAGTTACAAAACAATTGAAATATGATATTATATTCAGAATGTACGACCCAAAGTTACCAAACACTTGAAACGTGATATTCTGTTCCGTTTGCACGACTCAAAGTTACCAAACACTTGAAACGGGATATTCTATTCAGTCTGCACGACTCAAAGTTACCAAACACTTGAAACGTGATATTCTGTTCAGTTTGCACGACTCAATGTTACCAAACACTTGAAACGGGATATTCTATTCAGTCTGCACGACTCAAAGTTACCAAACACTTGAAACGTGATATTCTGTTCAGTTTGCACGACTCAAAGTTACCAAACACTTGAAACGTGATATTCTATTCAGTCTGCACGACTCAAAGTTACCAAACACTTGAAACGCGATATTCTATTCAGTTTGCACGACTCAAAGTTACCTAACACTTGAAACGTGATATTCTATTCAGTCTGCACGACTCAAAGTTACCAAACACTTGAAACGTGATATTCTATTCCGTTTGCACGACTCAAAGTTACCAAAGACTTGAAACGTAATATTCTGTTCAGTTTACACGACTCAAAGTTACCAAACACTTGAAACGAGATATTCTGTTCAGTTTTCACGACCCAGAGTTACTAAACACTAGAAACGTGATATTCTGTTCAGTTTGCACGACTCAAAGTTACCAAAGACTTGAAACGCGATATCGTGTTCAGTTTGCACGACTCAAAGTTACCAACACTTGAAACGTGATATTCTATTCACTCTGCACGACTCAAAGTTACCAAACAATTGAAACGTAATATCTATTCAGTCTGCACGACTCAAAGTTACCAAACACTTGAAACGTAATATTCTGTTCAGTTTACACGACTCAAAGTTACCAAACACTTGAAACGAGATATTCTGTTCAGTTTTCACGACCCAGAGTTACTAAACACTAGAAACGTGATATTCTGTTCAGTTTGCACGACTCAAAGTTACCAAACACTTGAAACGCGATATTCTGTTCAGTTTGCACAACTCAAAGTTATCAAACTCTTGAAACGCGATATTGTGTTCAGTTTGCACGACCCAGAGTTACCAAACACTTGAAACGGGATATTCTGTTCAGTTTGCACAACTCAAAGTTACCAAACACTTGAACGACTTTGGGTAATACTTCCACCTTTTCCGCACAGTAGCCATTGAGGTGTGAATACTATCCCAACCTACAGGTCTTCTTAGACTGTGCCACCTTCTGTTAAAAGGTTTTTGCTTATTCTAACCACAGGTATTATGGGTTTTGTTTGTATACAGGTATTGTTATCCTCTCTGTCTATAGGTATTGTGTTTTTCTTTCTGTGTACAGGTATTGTGTTTTTCTTTCTGTGTAAAGGTATTGTTTTCTTTCTGTGTACAGATATTGTGCTTTTCTTTCTGCATGCAGGTATTGTTTATCTTTCTGTCTACATTTTCTTTTCTGTGTACAGGTATTGCTTTTCTCTCTGTCTATAGCTATTATGTTTCCTTTCTGTGTACAGGTATTGCTTTTCTCTCTGTTTACAGCTATTATATTTCCTTTCTGTGTACAGATATTGTTTTTCTTTCTGTTTACCGCTATTATGTTTCCTTTCTGTGTACAGGTATTGCTTTTCTTTCTGTCTACATTTTCTTTTCTGTGTACAGGTATTGTTTGTCTTTCTGTTTACAACTATTATGTTTCCTTTCTGTGTACAGATATTGTTTTTCTTTCTGTTTACCGCTATTATGTTTCCTTTCTGTGTACAGGTATTGTTTTTCTTTCTGTTTACAGCTATTATGTTTCCTTTCTGTGTACAGGTATTGCTTTTCTCTCTGTTTACAGCTATTATGTTTCCTTTCTGTGTACAGGTATTGCTTTTCTCTCTGTTTACAGCTATTATGTTTCCTTTCTGTGTACAGGTATTGCTTGTCTCTCTGTCTACAGCTATTATGTTTCCTTTCTGTGTACAGGTATTGCTTTTCTCTCTGTTTACAGCTGTAACGTTTCCTTTCTGTGTACAGGTATTGCTTTTCTCTCTGTTTACAGCTGTAACGTTTCCTTTCTGTGTACAGGTATTGCTTTTCTCTCTGTTTACAGCTATTATGTTTCCTTTCTGTGTACAGGTATTGCTTTTCTCTCTGTTTACAGCTATTATGTTTCCTTTCTGTGTACAGGTATTGCTTTTCTCTCTGTTTACAGCTATTATGTTTCCTTTCTGTGTACAGGTATTGCTTGTCTCTCTGTTTACAGCCATTATGTTTTCTTTCTGTGTACAGGTATTGCTTGTCTCTCTGTTTACAGCCATTATGTTTCCTTTCTGTGTACATGTATTGTTTTTCTTTCTGTTTACAGCTATTATGTTTCCTTTCTGTGTACAGGTATTGCTTTTCTCTCTGTTTACAGCTATTATGTTTCCTTTCTGTGTACAGGTATTGCTTTTCTCTCTGTCTACAGATGCTGTACCCATTTGTTATTGTGTTCTCTTACTGTCCACAGACATCCCGACCAGGCGTCCATCTGGCTCCTGCAGTGGAGGTGAGGACGAAGCTACGACTCCAAGTCTTTTCTCATACTCATTCAGTCAGACCACTGAATGCGTCATATGCGCCAAGGGAGTTTATTCAGAAGTAGCGCAAAATTTGGTCAGCTGCATCGCTCGTCTGTCATGGAGAGTGTTGTTGTTGCATTCATAGGGACTGTATTCTTGACTTCAGGGATATTAGGGCAGATACACTCTTCATTTCCCGCAGTTCACCTTTTGCCCATGTCATCAGACTGGCTGCCTGTGGCCGCTCCATACTAAATTTCCAGACCCCCTAACAGAGAAAAACAGACGTGCACAAAATATGATGGTGAACCGCTGATTAGTGCACACCTGGCTCGTACAAATACAGCTGTGTATTATGAAAATAGTGCATACTTGGCTCGTAAGAATACAGCTGTGTATTATGAAAATAGTGCACACCTGGCTCGTAAGAATACAGCTGTGCATTATGAAAATAGTGCACACCTGGCTCGTAAGAATACAGCTGTGTATTATGAAAATAGTGCACACTTGGCTCGTAAGAATACAGATGTGAATTATGAAAATAGTGTATACCTGGCTCATAAGAATACAGCTGTGTATTATGAAAATAGTGCATACTTGGCTTGTAAGAATACAGCTGTGTGTTACGAGTTAGCAGGGGAACTTATTTCCAATTTTGGGTCGTTTATGTCAAGGGGTAAATAACACACGCTTACTCGCAACGCTTCCACTCATTCATCCAAACAGTCATGGAACAAGTCTGAAAAATGAAAGGTGGGGACACACAATCACAATTCAAATACTTTAATTCCCTTACAATCAACATCCTAAGATAGAGCTTTACGCTATAATTAAGATTCTAATAATAATTACACAACCAATACTATTCCAAAACTAATTCCCCAAATTCTAACCAAAAATGAAGTGGGCTGCCAACCCCATACACAAAACGATACTTAACTGACGGTGATGGAATCCAGCCAATCAGACGCCATGCTAGCCGGGCTCGCTGCACGCGCGAGGCGATGGGAGGGAAGTGGGGAGAGGGGAAGGGGGTATTCCCGTGCTTTACGGAGCACTCACACACACACACACACACACACACACACACACACACGCGCGCGCGCGCGCCTCGATGAAACTTCGAGAGTGGGGTCGTTCCTTCACCCCAGTGAACTGGTCAGGCAAAGGGCAGGCTCTCTTGCATGTGAGGACAGGCGTAGATAGTCCCGATGTCAATCTTGGTGTCTTGGGACGACTTTGTTGCCGAGAGTAGAATAGCTCAGGGGACGTTGCAGATTAGCAGCGTAGACGAGCTGTGGAGCAGATGACATTTCTCTCTCTCTCTGCATAGTTAAGCTCAGCAGCCGACGCGGGCGTGAAGACCGACGATACGTCGCTCGCACGGCGGTTTGGACGATACGAACTTCGAGAGTTGACGCCGAGGGAGATTTCTTTATGTGCTGACGGCAGACGGCGTTTCTGTAGCGTGACGCTTTCTGGACGTGAAGAAGACGCTGTCGTTGTCTTCCCCAGGGACGAGGGTGAGGCAAATCTCTGTCCTGAGCGTCGGGCAACGATTCTGAACGTGGTGACGTTGGTTTCAAATTACGAAGAGGAGTCGACACTTTCGTCTCATGGGGTTTTAGGCTTTCAACTTAAGAGGCTGGCGCCACATGGAACTTTCGAACAGGGCGCCCCCACACACACACTCGTGGCTGTTCCTTTAAAAAAAATGATCCACGCTCCCCGTAGCAAGAAATGAAAGGGGTTATATACGAACACCCCAAAACGTTACTTTCCTGTCCAATCGCAACACACACAGGAGTCTTGAGTCACGTTCTCACACAAAGGGCCAACCGCTGATCGGCTGTAACCTCTAAGGACCAACCACGGATCAATTCGCCGTCATCAGATGAATGTTCAAGTCCCAGGTTGATTGGCTAATCTTAAATCATTAATCAAGACGTGATTAATTCCAGATGAAATGCCTTACTAAGTAATTCTTACACCAGGCAAGATTAGGATTCATTTACCTCTTGCCTCTCACAAATCCTGAATGAACAGGGCGCATTCCAATGCACTCACGAGGTTGGCAGACCATTTTACACTACTATACAGGGTTGGCAAACACACTAACCCGTTCCACTGATTAATCAAACAACAGCCGAGTGAGGAAAGGTGTTCTCCTCACACTGTGTGTAATGAAAATAGTGCACACTTGGCTCGTAAGAATACAGCTGTGTATTATGAAATATAGTGCACACTTGGCTCGTAAGAATACAGCTGTGTATAATGAAAATAGTGCCGGGCGTCAGTCAGGCTCGGGGTCCTTTGAGTCAAGCTGACAGCCTTAGCCCGCCTGGCGTGGAGGCTGACTTGAGGCGTGGAGGCTGACTTGAGGCGTGGAGGCTGACTTGAGGCGTGGAGGCTGACTTGAGGCGTGGAGGCTGACTTGAGGCGTGGAGGCTGACTTGAGGCGTGGAGGCTGACTTGAGGCGTGGAGGCTGACTTGAGCGTGGAGGCTGACTTGAGGCGTGGAGGCTGACTTGAGGCGTGGAGGCTGACTTGAGCGTGGAGGCTGACTTGAGGCGTGGAGGCTGACTTGAGGCGTGGAGGCTGACTTGAGGCGTGGAGGCTGACTTGAGGCGTGGAGGCTGACTTGAGGCGTGGAGGCTGACTTGAGGCGTGGAGGCTGACTTGAGGCGTGGAGGCTGACTTGAGGCGTGGAGGCTGACTTGAGGCGTGGAGGCTGACTTGAGGCGTGGAGGCTGACTTGAGGCGTGGAGGCTGACTTGAACTGTGTCTGCTTTCGCACTGAGCTCGCGGAGACCGCCATGCTCTGCATCATTTTGTTTCAGCAAACTGAAAAAACTGGTCTGCCGTTCCCATTTCCGAACTAAACCATCATCTACGAACGTACGTGTGTGCGTGATTGTGTGTGTGTGTGTGTGCGCGCATATTTGTGTGTGTGTTTGTGTGTGCCTGCGTGCGTGCGTGTGTTTCTGTGCGTGTTTGTGTGTGTGTGTGTGTGTGTGTGTGTGTGTGTGTGTGTGTGTGTGTGTGTGTGTGTGTGTGTGTGTGTAATTCGGAATAATCAAAAGTTTTTTTGAAGCATATATTTAGGAAATTTGACCTTTATTTTTGGCTCCTCCTTATGTTATGGTACGAGAAGAACTGAGGCCAGACCGTGTTTTCCATGGAAGCGTTGTCACGCGCGAGAGTCGTGACGCGCTCCGTGGCCTGTGCTGTTGACTTCTGTCAGATGCTCGTTTCAGCTGCAGTTGTGGCGGGAAAGCAGGCTCTGCAAGAACACGTAACGTTGTCTTTGACCTTTGGTGGTAGCTGCAGATCTTCCTTCTTGGTTGCATGGGTGTGCCGCACCGTCCCTTTCCGTGCGTTCTCTTCCTCCTCAATGGCTGCAGTTTCCCTGCTAGCCCCGTGTGGAACACCCTCGCCCCCTCCTGGACCCCTCCTGGACCCCTCCTGGACCCCTCCTGGACCCCTCCTGGGCCCCCTCCTGGGCCCCCACTAATCTGCACGCCTGTCGTGGCACGCTTCTGCCCCTGGTGCATGCTGTGCTGTGTCGTCCTAACATTGGACTAACGCTCACTTCCCCGCCCTTGTGCAGATCTGTACGCTCACCTGACTGTGTGTATGAGTGTGTGTATGACTGTGTATGACTGTGTGTATGACTGTGTGTATGAGTGCGCGTAGCGCTGTATGTGCATGCTCTTAACAATGTTCGCACGAGAACGTGCATATTTGTATTTACATATGAAAATTGGCACCACTGTGTTTACGTGTGATTACACATGTACATGTATGTGTGTATGTATGCATATATATATATATATATATATATATATATATATGTATGTATGTGTGTATAAGTGAGTGTGTGTGTATGCATGCGTGTCTGTGTGATTTTGTGTGTGTGTGTGAATATGTGTATGTGCATTTGTGTGTGTATGCATGTGTGTGTGTGTGCATGTGTGTGTGTGTGTGTGTGATTGTGTGTGTGTGCATATGTCTGTGTGCGTGTGTGTGTGTGTGTGTGTGTGTGTGTGTGTGTGTGCGTGCGTGCGTTTGTGTGTGTGCATGTGCGTGTATGCATGTGCGTGTCTGTATGTGTGTGTATGCATATGTGTGTGTGTGTGCATGTGTGTGTGTATGCACGCATGTGTTTGTGTGTGTATGTATGCATATGTGTATTTGTGGGGTGTGTAAATGCGTGCGTGCATGTGTGTGTGTGTGTGCGCCTGCGCGTGCGTGCATTTAATTGTTTGTGTGTGTGCGTGCGTGCGTACATGCATTCGAGTGTGTGTGTGTGTGTGTGTGTGTGTGTGTGTGTGTGTGTGAGGGACAGAGAGAGAGAGAGAGAGAGAGAGAGAGAGAGAGAGAGAGAGAGAGAGAGAGAGAGAGAGAGAACTTGAACTGAATCTCTTTATTAAGGTCGACCGCCCGTTACATGTGACAAACAAGGAAAACGTATCAAACCATGTTGAGAGAGAGAGAGAGAGAGAGAGAGAGAGAGAGAGAGAGAGAGAGAGAGAGAGAGAGAGAGAGAGAGAGAGAGAGAGAGAGAGAGAGACAGGCAGACAGACAGACAGAGAGACAAAGAGAAAAATGGGGAGGGACACACACATACACGCACGCACGCGCGCGCACACACACAGATTTACAATATTGCACAGAAAACAGGAAAATGAGAGAATAAAGACGGGGTATGGGGTTGTGATAAAATCTTAGTGTTTTTAGATTTAATGTTCATGGATATTTTATTGTTCTCACATTGTTAAAAGACAGTGCATCACAGTGAAGAAAGAGACAGTAGCGTAAGACTGCAACAGACATAGTGAAGAAAAATATAGTAACGTAAGACTGCATCAGACAGAGTGTAGAAAAAGACAGTAACGTATGATTCCATCATAGTGTAGAAAGAGACAGTAACGTATGATTGCATCATAGTGTAGAAAGAGACAGTAACGTAAGACTGCATTATACAGGGTGAAGAAAGAGACAGTAACGTAAGACTGCATTATACAGAGTGAAGAAAGAGACAGTAACGTAAGACTGCATTATACAGGGTGAAGAAAGAGACAGTAACGTAAGACTGCATTATACAGGGTGAAGAAAGAGACAGTAACGTAAGACTGCATTATACAGGGTGAAGAAAGAGACAGTAACGTAAGACTGCATTATACAGGGTGAAGAAAGAGACAGTAACGTATGACTGCACCACACTGAGTGTAAGAAGAGACAGTAACGTAAGACTGCATTATACAGGGTGAAGAAAGAGACAGTAACGTAAGACTGCATTATACAGGGTAAAGAAAGAGACAGTAACGTAAGACTGCACCACACAGAGTGTAAGAAGAGGCAGTAACGTAAGACTGCATTATACAGGGTGAAGAAAGAGACAGTAGCGTAAGACTGCATTATACAGGGTAAAGAAAGAGACAGTAACGTAAGACTGCACCACACAGAGTGTAAGAAGAGACAGTAACGTAAGACTGCATTATACAGGGTGAAGAAAGAGACAGTAGCGTAAGACTGCACCACACAGAGTGTAAGAAGAGATAGTAACGTAAGACTGCATTATACAGGGTGAAGAAAGAGGCAGTAGCGTAAGACTGCATTATACAGGGTGAAGAAAGAGACAGTAACGTAAGACTGCATTATACAGGGTGAAGAAAGAGACAGTAACGTAAGACTGCATTATACAGGGTGAAGAAAGAGACAGTAGCGTAAGACTGCATTATACAGGGTGAAGAAAGAGACAGTAACGTAAGACTGCACCACACAGAGTGTAAAAAGAGACAGTAACGTAAGACTGCATTATACAGGGTGAAGAAAGAGACAGTAGCGTAAGACTGCATTATACAGGGTGAAGAAAGAGACAGTAACGTAAGACTGCACCACACAGAGTGTAAGAAGAGACAGTAACGTAAGACTGCTTTATACAGGGTGAAGAAAGAGACAGTAACGTAAGACTGCATTATACAGGGTGTAGAAAGAGACAGTAGCGTAAGACTGCATTATACAGGGTGAAGAAAGAGACAGTAACGTAAGACTGCATTATACAGGGTGAAGAAAGAGACAGTAGCGTAAGACTGCACCACACAGAGTGTAAGAAGAGATAGTAACGTAAGACTGCATTATACAGGGTGAAGAAAGAGGCAGTAACGTAAGACTGCACCACACAGAGTGTAAGAAGAGACAGTAACGTAAGACTGCATTATACAGGGTGAAGAAAGAGACAGTAACGTAAGACTGCATTATACAGGGTGAAGAAAGAGATAGTAACGTAAGACTGCATTATACAGGGTGAAGAAAGAGACAGTAACGTAATACTGCATTATACAGGGTGAAGAAAGAGACAGTAGCGTAAGACTGCACCACACAGAGTGTAAGAAGAGACAGTAACGTAATACTGCATTATACAGGGTGAAGAAAGAGACAGTAACGTAAGACTGCACCCTACATAGTGTAGAAAGACACAGTCACGTAAGACTGCATCAGAGAGTGAAGAAAGAGGCAGCATCTAGAGACTGCATCAGACAGAGCGTAGAAAGAGACATTAACGTTAGACTGCACCACACAGAGTGTAAGAAGAGACAGTAACGTAATACTGCATTATACAGGGTGAAGAAAGAGACAGTAACGTAAGACTGCATTATACAGGGTGAAGAAAGAGACAGTAACGTAAGACTGCACCACACAGAGTGTAAAAAGAGACAGTAACGTAAGACTGCATTATACAGGGTGAAGAAAGAGACAGTAGCGTAAGACTGCATTATACAGGGTGAAGAAAGAGACAGTAACGTAAGACTGCACCACACAGAGTGTAAGAAGAGACAGTAACGTAAGACTGCATTATACAGGGTGAAGAAAGAGACAGTAGCGTAAGACTGCATTATGCAGGGTGAAGAAAGAGACAGTAGCGTAAGACTGCACCACACAGAGTGTAAGAAGAGACAGTAACGTAAGACTGCATTATACAGGGTGAAGAAAGAGACAGTAACGTAAGACTGCACCACACAGAGTGTAAGAAGAGACAGTAACGTAAGACTGCATTATACAGGGTGAAGAAAGAGACAGTAACATAAGACTGCATTATACAGGGTGAAGAAAGAGACAGTAACGTAAGACTGCACCACACAGAGTGTAAGAAGAGACAGTAACGTAATACTGCATTATACAGGGTGAAGAAAGAGACAGTAACGTAAGACTGCACCCTACATAGTGTAGAAAGACACAGTCACGTAAGACTGCATCAGAGAGTGAAGAAAGAGGCAGTAACGTGAAGCTCCATCAGAGTGTAGAAAGAGACAGTGACGTAAGACTACATCAGAGAGAGTAAAGAAAGAGACAGTAACGTATGATTCCATCATAGTGTAGAAAGACGTAACGTAAGACTGCAGCAGACACAGTGAAGAAAGAAACAGCATCTAGAGACTGCATCAGACAGAGCGTAGAAAGAGACAGTAACGTAAGACTGCAGCAGACATAGTGTAGAAAGAGACAGTAACGTAAGACTGCATCAGACAGAGCGTAGAAAGAGACAGTAACGTAAGAGTTCAGCAGACATAGTGTAGAAAGAGACAGTAACGTAAGACTGCATCAGACATAGTGTAGAAAGAGACAGTAACGTAAGATTGCATCAGACATAGTGTAGAAAGAGACAGTAACGTAAGAGTTCAGCAGACATAGTGTAGAAAGAGACAGTAACGTAAGACTGCATCAGACAGAGCGTAGAAAGAGACAGTAACGTAAGATTGCATCAGACAGAGCGTAGAAAGAGACAGTAACGTAAGAGTTCAGCAGACATAGTGTAGAAAGAGACAGTAACCTAAGACTGCATCAGACATAGTGAAGAAAGAGACGGGTTAGTAGCAGACAACAGTACTGGAGTGCTAACGTTCAGACAGATGATTTATCTCGCTCCTGTGGCAGACGATCATCTTTCCCGCTCCCTGGAACTGCTGGGGCAAGTCATCCGGGGTCTGCAGCAGGAGATCCAGTTGCAGGTGAGATGCCAGACAGACACTGCAACATAGCGCAGCACAGCACAGCATAATACAGCACAGCACAGCACAGCACAATACAGCACAGCACAGCACAGCACAGCACAGCACAGCACAATACAGCACAGCACAGCACAATACAGCACAGCACAGCACAATACAGCACAACGCAACACAACACTACACCACACAACACTGCACAACACAGTAGAGCACAGCACAGCACAATACAGCACAGCACAGCACAGCACAGCACAGCACAATACAGCACAGCACAGCACAATAGAGCACAGCACAGCACAATACAGCACAGCACAGCACAGCACAATACAGCACAACGCAACACAACACTACACCACACAACACTGCACAACACAGTAGAGCACAGCACAGCACAATACAGCACAGCACAGCACAATACAGCACAGCACAGCACAGCACAATACAGCACAACGCAACACAACACTACACCACACAACACTGCACAACACAGTAGAGCACAGCACAGCACAATACAGCACAACGCAACACAACACTACACCACACAACACTGCACAACACAGTACAGCACAGCACAGTACAGCACAGCACAACGCAACACTACACTACACTACACAACACAACACTACACCACACAACACTGCACAACACAGTAGAGCACAGCACAGCACAATACAGCACAACACAACACTACACCACACAACACTGCACAACACAGTAGAGCACAGAACAGCACAATACAGCACAACGCAACACTACACTACACAACACTGCACAACACAACACTACACCACACAACACTGCACAACACAGTAGAGCACAGCACAGCACAATACAGCACAACGCAACACTACACTACACAACACTGCACAACACAGTAGAGCACAGCACAGCACAATACAGCACAACACAACACTACACCACACAACACTGCACAACACAGTAGAGCACAGCACAGCACAATACAGCACAGCACAGTACAGCACAGCACAATACAGCACAACGCAACACTACACTACACAACACAACACAACACAACACTACACCACACAACACTGCACAACACAGTAGAGCACAGCACATCACAATACAGCACAGCACAACACAGCACAATACAGCACAGCACAATACAGCACAGCACAGTACAGCACAGCACAATACAGCAGAACGCAACACTACACTATACAATACAACACTGCACAACACAGTAGAGCACAGCACATCACAGCACAACGTAACACAACACGACACAACACAGCACAACGTAACACAACACGACACAACACAACACGACACAACACGACACGGCACAACACAACAGCACACAACACTACACAACACAGCACAGCACAGCACAACACAGCACAGCACAGCACAGCACAGCACAGCACAGCACCCTGGGACCAAGAAGAGTGCAGCCAGGATTGTCACTCCATTCTCCCCACGTTCTAAAATTGCCATTTTGCAATCCGGGTTCTTCCGCCTGGCGGGGCATAGTGCGAGTAGAAACACTGGAAGGGTGGGGGGTGGGGGATGGGGTGGTGGTGGTGGGGTGGATGGGGGTGGGGGTGGGGGTATGGGCCAGGGTCAAGGCGGGGGCGCCATTTTAAAAAGGAAGAGACGGAAGAGATGTTCTCTATTCCCTGAGTAAGCAGAGCACGCCAAGTGACTTCCAGCAGAATCCTTAATGATTGACTTCACTTCGCTTTGACTTCCTTACGTACTTGCGCTGTAAAGGTATCCATGTTGTACAAGGCCGTCAAATTTAATGAGCTTTTCAGATCGCGTCATGCAGGCGTATTTGACGTCACTTTAGCTAATTGCAGGTTAGGCTTTAATTGCTTTAATTATGATCCAGGTATGATATGACATTTTGGTGGAAGCGAATTTTTTTTCCCCTGGCAAAACTGCAATGTGCACGGGGGCAGAGGAGGCATGCTACGGTGCACATGAGATACATGATGTGAGATGTTTTTATCATCGTGCAAGGACTGTCACGACGGGATGGGGACGGAGACAATCATCAAATAGACCCATCTTTATTCTCGTCCTTTAAAAAAAAAACACGGACATTTTGTTCGGGGAATCTCCCCCCCCCCCCCTTTCCCCCGGTCGCCGTTGTGTATCGCCCAGTGACCAGCTGTACAATTTGACAGGCGAGTGTGGTGAGCGTCTGAAGGTGAGCTTTAACTGGGCCAAGCTGCGGTCTACCACGCCGAAACTTGGACTTGGCGTACGTGACTTTCAGGATTTGCCAAGGGTCCCACGTTCGAAGCAGACTCGGGTGATCGTGGTCAAAGAGATAAAATGGCGGGGTCGGACGCAGATAAACCTAGAGAGAAAAAAGGGGCGACACTAGGTCCGACAAAAACTGTATTCCATACTGAGAAAGCAAAGTGGCCCTGAGGAGGCGTCAGCTGGTCACACGCCGGGTGTGAAAACTTTCCTCCCAAGAGGTGTGGGATCAGCTGACACCTTCTCAGGGCCACTTTGCTTTCTCAGGAAAGAATACAGTTTTTTTGTCGGACCTAATGTCGCCTGCTTTTTTCTTTCTTGGGTGATCGTGCTCTTCCAAGTCCGCTGTCTTCCTGGACGAAGTAGACGCGACGTGCGTCCTGAGTGGTCTTGTATAAGATTGTTCTTTCGTTTGGGAGACGCGGACAGTCTAGGGAGTAATTCTTCTCTACCTCAACCAATAGGCACACAGCAGTTACACAAGTTTGAGTAGTCCACCTCAACCAATTCCATACAGCAGTTACACAAGTTTGCCTGGTCCACCTCAACCAATTCGCACACAGCAGTTACACAAGTTTGCTTAGTCCACCTCAACCAATTCGCACACAGCAGTTACACAAGTTTGCCTAGTCCACCTCAACCAATTCGCACACAGCAGTTACACAAGTTTGCCTAGTCCACCTCAACCAACACGCACACAGCAGTTACACAAGTTTGCCTAGTCCACCTCAACCAACACGCACACAGCAGTTACAGAAGTTTGCCTAGTCCACCTCAACCAACACGCACACAGCAGTTACACAAGTTTGCTTAGTCTGCTTCGGCCTTCCATCACTTCGGGTGTTACGCCAATCAGAACACATCCTTATCCACTGGACGAGATAAATACACTATCACTGGGAGGGGACTGTGCAAGCCGTGCCGTGGAGTGGGAAGCCCCGGGTGGAACATGGGCAGATTGTACTGAGAGCTGCAGCTAGGCCTGCAGGCACGGAACCCTGGGACGGCAGTGCAAGAGTCTGTAGCGAAAGATCCAATGAAAACTCGGTACCGACCCCAGCCAATATGGCGTCCACAGCAGACGCGAGACAACGGAAGACCTGACGCGTTGCCATGGATACGGGACTCCATGCCCCGGGGCTCTGCTCGCCATCCGTCACTGAGGTCACTTCTCCAAAGGTCCACGTCAAAGGTCAACGACAACGGCGAGACCTTTGACCTCTTTGAAGAGCGGTCATCGGGGCCCACAGGTGATGAGAAAATAAAAAGGTCCAATCTCCCTGTGTCTTGACCCTTGACCCCATAGTTTGCCTTGAAGAAGGGTAGGGCATAAGGAAGGGGGTGGGGGTGGAGATGTTAGTGGGGCATGGGAATGGGGGGTAGGGGTGGGGTTGGAGGTGGGGCATTGAGATAAGATCTGGGGTGGGAGTGGGGGTGGAGGTAGGGCATGGGGATGGGGTGTGGAGGTGGCAGGGAAGGTGTGATGGTGGTGAGGGATGGGGCTGGGGTATGGGGGTGGAGATGGGGAATTGGATGGGAACGAGGACTCGGGAGAGGGGGATGCGTGGATTTCTCCCTGTCCACTGCAGGCTCCAACAGCACACGACCAGTACCACTGCAGACTCCAACAGCCCACCACTAGTATCAGGGGTGACTTAGGGCAGCGTAATGTACTCCGCATTTCCTACTGTTGGCGACAGCAACATCTGCCCTTTTCCATGCCCGTCTGTACATGTTTCAATAGATAACTTTGCTTATTGTTCAGGCCGTCCAAAATCCGCCCCTTTCTGAGTGTGTAGAGAGATTACATTGCTTATTGTTCCCTCCATACGTAATCCGCCCTTTTCTATGTCCGTAGAGAGATTACATTGCTTATTTCTCAGTCCTTCCTTAATCTGTCCTTGTCCATGTATGTCTGTAGATATTTCCATAGAAAACTATGCTTAATGTTCAGTGCTGACATAATCTGCCCTTTTCCATATCTGAAGATATGTTGGTTATTGTTCAGTGCTTACATAAGCTGCCCTTTTCTATGTCTGCAGAAAGATTACATTGCTTATTGTTCAGTACTGACATCATCCGCCATATTCTATGTCTGTAGATTCGGTGTATATTGTTCAGTGTTGACACAATCTACCCTTTTCTGTCTGTAGATAGATCACGTTGTTTATTGTTCAATCTTTACACAATTTACCCCTTTCTGTCTGTAGATAGATCGTGTTGCACACTGTGTTGGTCATACGTAACGCGCCTACGCAAGCCAGTTTGATGAATGCGCTATACTGTGCCCCAATTTCTACTGGAAACGCTGACTTTGAAACCGCTGCGGGGATAAAATTCACTGCGAGGAAAAGCTGACACTTCACTTTAGTCATTCCTGACTTTAGTCTGCTTGTCAGCAAAAACAGTCGAGAACTAACTCTGGAGTGCCACGTGTTCGAATGTGATCGATCATGACATTTCCAGGAATTATTTGCATTTTACAGGGACATTATCGTGTTCGCTGCTTGAATACGCACAGGTCGTGTAGGACGACTCATGAGTCAACTTCTCATTTGTCACTGTCAGATTTCATCCCTCTTTTTGCTTGCTTGAGCATGTCCTTTTGCCCTTTCGGTGGAGTGAGAGAGAGAGAGAGAGAGAGAGAGAGAGAG
>JAWQFJ010024803.1:70000-72020 GCA_034096865.1 Theodoxus fluviatilis
GGGCAGGACAGAGGACAGAGGGCAGGACAGAGGACAGAGGGCAGGACAGAGGACAGAGGGCAGCACAGAGGGCAGGACAGAGGACAGAGGGCAGGACAGAGGACAGAGGGCAGGACAGAGGACAGAGGGCAGGACAGAGGACAGAGGGCAGGACAGAGGGCAGGACAGAGGGCAGGACAGAGGGCAGGACAGAGGGCAGGACAGAGGGCAGGACAGAGGACAGAGGGCAAGACAGAGGACAGAGGGCAGGGCAGAGGGCAGGACAGAGAGCAGGACAGAGAGCAGGACAGAGGGCAGGACAGAGGGCAGGACAGAGGGCAGGACAGATGGCAGGACAGATGGCAGGACAGAGGGCAGGACAGAGGGCAGGACAGAGGGCAGGACAGAGGGCAGGACAGAGGACAGAGGGCAGCACAGAGGGCAGGACAGAGGGCAGGACAGAGGACAGGGCAGAGGACAGGACAGAGGACAGAGGGCAGGACAGAGGACAGAGGGCAGGACAGAGGGCAATACAGATGGCAGGACAAAGGGCAGGACAGAGGGCAGGACAGAGGGCAGGACAGAGGACAGAGGGCAGCACAGAGGGCAGGACAGAGGGCAGGACAGAGGACAGGGCAGAGGACAGGACAGAGGACAGAGGGCAGGACAGAGGACAGGACAGACGACAGAGGGCAGGACAGAGGACAGGACAGAGGACAGAGGGCAGGACAGAGGGCAGGACAGAGGGCAGGACAGAGGGCAGGACAGAGGGCAGGACAGAGGGCAGGACAGAGGACAGAGGGCAGGACAGAGGACAGAGGGCAGGACAGAGGACAGAGGGCAGGACAGAGGGCAGGACAGAGGGCAGGACAGAGGACAGGACAGAGGGCAGGACAGAGGGCAGGACAGAGGACAGAGGACAGGACAGAGGGCAGGACAGAGGGCAGGACAGAGGACAGGACAGAGGGCAGGACAGAGGACAGGACAGAGGACAGGACAGAGGACAGAGGGCAGGACAGAGGGCAGGACAGAGGGCAGGACAGAGGGCAGGACAGAGGGCAGGACAGAGGGCAGGACAGAGGACAGGACAGAGGACAGAGGGCAGGACAGAGGACAGGACAGAGGACAGAGGACAGAGGACAGAGGGCAGGACAGAGGACAGAGGGCAGGACTGAGGGCAGGACAGAGGGCAGCACAGAGGGCAGGACAGAGGGCAGGACAGAGAGCAGGACAGAGGACAGAGGGCAGGACAGAGGGCAGGACAGAGGGCAGGACAGAGGGCAGGGCAGAGGGCAGGACAGAGGGCAGGACAGAGGGCAGGACAGAGGACAGAGGGCAGGACAGAGGGCAGGGCAGAGGGCAGGACAGAGGGCAGAGGGCAGGACAGAGGGCAGGACAGAGGGCAGGACAGAGGGCAGGACAGAGGACAGAGGGCAGGACAGAGGGCAGGACAGAGGCAGACAGGAGGCAGACAGAGGGCAGGACAGAGGGCAGGACAGAGGCAGGACAGAGGCAGACAGAGGCAGGACAGAGGGCAGGACAGAGGGCAGACAGAGGGCAGGCAGAGAGGCAGACAGAGGGCAGGACAGAGGAGCAGGACAGGAGGGCAGGACAGAGGGCAGGACAGAGGCAGGACAGAGGGCAGGACAGAGGGCAGGACAGAGGCAGGACAGAGGGCAGATAGAGGGCAGACAGAGGGCAGACAGAGGGCAGACAGAGGGCAGACAGAGGGCAGGACAGAGAGGCAGGACAGAGAGGCAGGACAGAGAGGCAGGACACAGAGGGCAGGACAGAGGAGCAGGACAGGAGGCAGACAGGAGGCAGGACAGAGGGCAGGACAGAGGGCAGGCCAGAGGGCAGGACAGGAGGCAGGACAGAGGCAGGACAGGGAGGCAGACAGAGGGCAGGACAGAGGGCAGGACAGAGGGCAGGACAGAGGGCAGGACAGAGAGCAGGACAGAGGGCAGGACAGAGGGCAGGACAGAGGGCAGGACAGAGGAGAGCAGGACAGAGGGCAGGACAGAGGGCAGGACAGAGGGCA
>JAWQFJ010024804.1:0-18330 GCA_034096865.1 Theodoxus fluviatilis
TACAAACATGTATGTAGGCGTAAATGGACGTACGTGTATGTGCCATTCAACAAGTGTAGTCGAATACGTGTAATTGTTTGCGTGTGCTTTCATGTAGGTGTACACGGATATACGTATATACATAAGTACACGTGTGTAGTTGTGTGTGTAATTGTAGGCGAAAACACACGGCAGGAAAAGACACAATGGTGCAGACATAGTTTATTGATGATACACTTCATGGACAACAGGTGGGGCCGATGACGTCATCGGCCAATTCAGTAACATGCAGTACATACCAGGGGTGCTGCTATTGTGTGCCCTCACCCCTCCCCCGTGTGGGGGGTGCGGTGAGGTGTGGGGGTGGGGCATGAAACAAGGCGCTAGAGGGTGAGGAATTGCCACAACGAGTTTCCTGTATGCACGTGCATAGTTACAATGGATCCACTGATGACGTAATATGCACGTGCATAGTTACAATGGATCCACTGATGACGTAATATGCACGTGCATAGTTACAAGGGATCCACTGATGACGTAGTCAGTGTCCGGCACAGAGAGAGACTGGACGTGTGTCGTGGTCATGCTTGTTGGGGAGCGTTTCCAAATGGTGTTTGCAGTGTGGGACGATGTGGGCACAAAGTGGGGTAGTTGGGACGATGTGGGCACACTGTGGGGTTGTTGGGACAATGTGGGTTGGTTGGGTCGATGTGGGACAGAGTGGGATAGTGAGAAACAGTTGGGGCAGTGTTGAGTTTGGGAGAAGTTGAGACAGTGCGGAAAACTGGGGGACAATGTGGGGCTGTAGAACGGTTGGGACAGTGTAGATGAATGTGGGACAGTTGGTCAGTGTGAGATTGTGGAACAGTTAAGTGTGGGAGTGGGAGACAGTATGGGACAGTGTGGTGGGACAGCTGGGACAGAGTGGCATGCGACTGACCAAGTTCGGGATGGCATGGGACTGGAATGCAGAGGTGACATGTAATGCAAACAATAATGCAGTTTCTCCTTGAGAGAGAGAGAGAGAGAGAGAGAGAGAGAGAGAGAGAGAGAGAGAGAGAGAGAGAGAGAGGAGAGAAAGAAGGCAGGTAGTAAAGAAGACGGAGACAGACACAGACACATCTTTAAAATTCAACAACTAGAAAGATACATGCAGCGCAGGAGGGAGAAGGTGGCAGATGCAGAGAAAGTCTTTCAAGGAATGGTAATGTTTGGAGGGTAGCAACTGTTAAACGGTAAAGGTGGTGGTGGTGGTGGTGGTGGTAGCGATGGGTGGGTGGTGGTGGAAGTTGTAATGGGTGGGTGGTGAAGGAGGAAAGGAATTGTGAGGGCGAGACTTCTACATGAACTTCTAAGGATCCAATGATTATTGCTTAGGGTAGACCATTTCATTCCCTTCGCCTCCAAGACAACGAGCTGTGAAGCGTTTCTGACAGACCCTAGGGCATAGTTCAAGGGTCAACAGCAGGAAACTAGAGAGCGTCTTCCGCAGTCTTGCACACGTCTGGGCAGAGGTGAGAGGGGAAGGCCTCCGCCGAGAGAGAATTCCTCTCACTGTGCACACGCCTCAAGGACCACAACTGAGGTACTGATGGCGCCAAGGCGTCCAGGCAGACTGGCAGTGCTCAGAGCTCACTGCTCAGTGCGAGAACGACAGAAGTCCGCAGCGCCCCCACATGGATGAGGAGACGGGACTTGGACAGAGGGACAGACGCTACCAAGCGGCCAACCAAGACAGGTGCCGAGACGAAGAAAAAGACTGCTATCATGAGACGCTATCCCAAGATGACCCTTATTCTAGAGTGCCACTGTCCCTCCACACACAAGGAACTACCAGCTACAGAGCCACTGTCCCTCCACCCTCCACACACAGGGAACTACCAGCTACAGAGCCACTGTCCCTCCACCCTCCATACACAGGGAACCACCAGCTACAGAGCCACTGTCCCTCCACCCTCCACACACAGGGAACCACCAGCTACAGAGCCACTGTCCCTCCACCCTCCACACACAGGGAACCACCAGCTACAGAGCCACTGTCCCTCCACCCTCCACACACAGGGAACCACCAGCTACAGAGCCACTGTCCCTCCATCCTCCACACACAGGGAACCACCAGCTACAGAGCCACTGTCCCTCCACACCAGCTACAGTGCCACTGTCCCTCCACACCAGCTACAGAGCCACTGTCCCTCCACACCAGCTACAGAGCCACTGTCCCTCCACACCAGCTACAGAGCCACTGTCCCTCCACACCAGCTACAGAGCCACTGTCCCTCCACACCAGCTACAGAGCCACTGTCCCTCCACACCAGCTACAGAGCCACTGTCCCTCTACACCAGCTACAGAGCCACTGTCCCTCCACACCAGCTACAGAGCCACTGTCCCTCCACACCAGCTACAGAGCCACTGTCCCTCCACACCAGCTACAGAGCCACTGTCCCTCCACACCAGCTACAGAGCCACTGTCCCTCCACCCTCCACACACAAGGAACTACCAGCGACAGTACCACTGTCCCTCCACTCACAGGGAACCACCAGCGACAGTACCACTGTCCCTCCACACACAGGGAACCACCAGCTACAGAGCCACTGTCCCTCCACCCTCCACACACAAGGAACCACCAGCTACAGAGCCACTGTCCCTCCACCCTCCACACACAAGGAACCACCAGCTACAGAGCCACTGTCCCTCCATCCTCCACACACAGGGAACCACCAGCTACAGAGCCACTGTCCCTCCACACCAGCTACAGAGCCACTGTCCCTCCACACCAGCTACAGTGCCACTGTCCCTCCACACCAGCTACAGAGCCACTGTCCCTCCACACCAGCTACAGAGCCACTGTCCCTCCACACCAGCTACAGAGCCACTGTCCCTCCACACCAGCTACAGAGCCACTGTCCCTCCACACCAGCTACAGAGCCACTGTCCCTCCACCCTCCACACACAGGGAACCACCAGCTACAGAGCCACTGTCCCTCCATCCTCCACACACAAGGAACCACCAGCTACAGAGCCACTGTCCCTCCACCCTCCACACTCAAGGAACCACCAGCTACAGAGCCACTGTCCCTCCACCCTCCACACACATGGAACCACCAGCTACAGTACCACTGTCCCTCCACCCTCCACACACAGGGAACCACCAGCTACAGAGCCACTGTCCCTCCATCCTCCACACACAGGGAACCACCAGCTACAGAGCCACTGTCCCTCCATCCTCCACACACAGGGAACCACCAGCTACAGAGCCACTGTCCCTCCACCCTCCACACACAGGGAACCACCAGCGTCTCTGCAGGACTGCCATGCCCATGTCCTGACACCAGCACAGTATCGCCAAAATGTTTTCAGTCGTAAAGTTAAAAAACCCAAAAACAAACAACAAGACTGCATTTCCCTCCTAGAAGCGCCTCTGGAAAACGCAGTGCTCTCAGCCCCTCGTTGCCGACAGCTGCCACGGATCTGGCAGCTTCCTTAACGAAAAGAGGCACTGCAGAAGTGCCAGACTACCAGTGAGTGGTGACGTCACGAAGGACCGCTTCAAAGCACCGTCTGCCCTGCCTGACCCCATCCAGACCTGACATCAAAATGGCCTCCAGAGATGAGGAAGAAAAAGAAGAAGAAAGTCATATCAAACAACACAAATCTATTGGTAATGAGTTGAAAACACCCCCACCCCCCTCTTTCCTCAAATATCAATAGTAGCACTACCATTTAACTAAACACAATCAAAACCATAAACAATTATGCTTAAAAACAGACATTATGTCACATGCCACTATGCAAAAAATAGTGATGTTTCTTTTCATTGACAAGAACCTAAACACTGATGTTAAAATGTAAATTCTGCATAAAAACCCTGACGAGAGGCAAAGCCATCGTTCACCAAGAACCTAAAAATGCAGCCAGGAGACAAGTCTTCAGTAGAATGAGACACGTTTGCCCATGTCCCTGCTTTCCCTGTCTGTCTTCCTCCAGTCGTGCACACCACTCTCACAAAGCCCTAACTCACTCAGCCACACACCTCGCTAAGCCACACACCTCACTCACTAAGCCACACACCTCACTCACTCAGCCACACACCTCACTCACTCAGCCACACACCTCACTCACTCAGCCACACACCTCACTCACTCAGCCACACACCTCACTCACAGCCACACATCTCACTCACTCAGCCACACACCTCACTCACTCAGCCACACACCTCACACATTCATTCAAACATCCACGGTCAACAGAAACAACAGCCAAGCGTGAGCCCCCAACACAACCAACAGCACTTTTCACAGACAAGCCCTTCATCCAGCAAGCAACACATCTGGTATGGCACGTACTCACAGAGACAACTGGCAAACAATAAGCAACACATCCGGCATGAAATATTTACCATAAAGACAACTTGAAAGAAGAATTGCCTTGCCGTGTTTCGGGGCCTTACTTGAAAGAGGGTGGCCTTACTGTGTTTCATGGATTTACTTGAAAAAGGGGTGGCCTCGCTGTGTTTGAGGACCTTACTTGAAAGAGGGGTAGCCTTACTGTTTCAGGGCCTTACGTGAAAGAGGGGGTGGCCTCGCTGTGTTTGAGGACCTTACTTGAAAGAGGGGTAGCCTTACTGTGTTTCATGGCCTTACGTGAAAGAGGGGTGGCCTCGCTGTGCTTCAGGGCCTTACGTGAAAGAGGAGTGGCCTCACTGTGTTTCGCTGCCTTGTCCAAAGGTTGCTTCATCAGTGCGTCGTTCTACTTCAGGCCTGTATGGGGCCCAGAGTCTTGCAGACTGCATCAGCAAGAGCTAAGTGTCTGACCTGTGTTGCCATAACCGCCTACTGCAAACTCTAGGTTGCCATGAAACATGCAAATCTACATGTGCACACATTTAAGATAAAGACTGCTGAAGAGGGCATCTAGAAATAAAAGGTCGCAGGTCAGACATACAAAACAGATATAACATCTATTCATCCACCCACATATAAAAAGAATTCATCCATTATTTGAAATAAGGACGGGTTCTCTCTCTCTCTCTCTCTCTCTCTCTCTCTCTCTCTCTCTCTCTCTCTCTCTCTCTCTCTCTCTCTCACTCACAGCACATTCCACCCTACCGGGGGGTGGGGGAGGAGGAGGATGGGGGGGGGGGGGGGGGACACCCACAAGAATGGCTGGACTTAGAGAGAAGGAAGGAAGGAAAGACAGCTGACAAACTCTTTCCACTGTAGCAATTTCCAATCTTCCCAAGACACTGACCACTCTCCATTCCAAACACTTCCAGTCTTCCCAAGACACTGACCACTGTCCATTCCAAACAGTTCCAGTCACACTCCAGCACTGACCTCCACTCCTTCTCTTCCTTCCACACTCCAGCACTGACCTCCACTCCTTCTCTTCCTTCCACACTCCAGCACTGACCTCCACTCCTTCTCTTCCTTCCACACTCCAGCACTGACAACACTCCTTCTCTTCCTTCCACACTCCAGCACTGACCTCCACTCCTTCTCTTCCTTCCACACTCCAGCACTGACCTCCACTCCTTCCCTTCCTTCCACACTCCAGCACTGACAACACTCCTTCCCTTCCTTCCACACTCCAGCACTGACCTCCACTCCTTCCCTTCCTTCCACACTCCAGCACTGACCTCCACTCCTTCCCTTCCTTCCACACTCCAGCACTGACCTCCACTCCTTCTCTTCCTTCCACACTCCAGCACTGACCTCCACTCCTTCCCTTCCTTCCACACTCCAGCACTGACCTCCACTCCTTCCCTTCCTTCCACACTCCAGCACTGACCTCCACTCCTTCTCTTCCTTCCACACTCCAGCACTGACCTCCACTCCTTCCCTTCCTTCCACACTCCAGCACTGACCTCCACTCCTTCCCTTCCTTCCACACTCCAGCACTGACCTCCACTCCTTCTCTTCCTTCCACACTCCAGCACTGACCTCCACTCCTTCCCTTCCTTCCACACTCCAGCACTGACCTCCACTCCTTCCCATCCTTCCACACTCCAGCACTGACCTCCACTCCTTCCCTTCCTTCCACACTCCAGCACTGACCTCCACTCCTTCCCATCCTTCCACACTCCAGCACTGACCTCCACTCCTTCCCTTCCTTCCACACTCCAGCACTGACCTCCACTCCTTCTCTTCCTTCCACACTCCAGCACTGACCTCCACTCCTTCTCTTCCTTCCACACTCCAGCACTGACCTCCACTCCTTCCCATCCTTCCACACTCCAGCACTGACAACACTCCTTCCCATCCTTCCACACTCCAGCACTGACCATACTCCTTCCCTTCCTTCCACACTCCAGCACTGACCATACTCCTTCCCTTCCTTCCACACTCCAGCACTGACCTCCACTCCTTCTCTTCCTTCCACACTCCAGCACTGACCTCCACTCCTTCCCTTCCTTCCACACTCCAGCACTGACAACACTCCTTCTCTTCCTTCCACACTCCAGCACTGACCATACTCCTTCCCTTCCTTCCACACTCCAGCACTGACCTCCACTCCTTCCCTTCCTTCCACACTCCAGCACTGACCTCCACTCCTTCTCTTCCTTCCACACTCCAGCACTGACCTCCACTCCTTCTCTTCCTTCCACACTCCAGCACTGACCTCCACTCCTTCCCATCCTTCCACACTCCAGCACTGACAACACTCCTTCCCTTCCTTCCACACTCCAGCACTGACCTCCACTCCTTCTCTTCCTTCCACACTCCAGCACTGACCATACTCCTTCCCTTCCTTCCACACTCCAGCACTGACCTCCACTCCTTCCCTTCCTTCCACACTCCAGCACTGACCATACTCCTTCCCTTCCTTCCACACTCCAGCACTGACCTCCACTCCTTCTCTTCCTTCCACACTCCAGCACTGACCTCCACTCCTTCTCTTCCTTCCACACTCCAGCACTGACCTCCACTCCTTCTCTTCCTTCCACACTCCAGCACTGACCTCCACTCCTTCCCTTCCTTCCACACTCCAGCACTGACCTCCACTCCTTCTCTTCCTTCCACACTCCAGCACTGACCTCCACTCCTTCCCTTCCTTCCACACTCCAGCACTGACCTCCACTCCTTCTCTTCCTTCCACACTCCAGCACTGACCTCCACTCCTTCCCTTCCTTCCACACTCCAGCACTGACAACACTCCTTCCCTTCCTTCCACACTCCAGCACTGACCTCCACTCCTTCTCTTCCTTCCACACTCCAGCACTGACCACACTCCTTCCCTTCCTTCCACACTCCAGCACTGACAACACTCCTTCCCTTCCTTCCACACTCCAGCACTGACAACACTCCTTCCCTTCCTTCCACACTCCAGCACTGACCATACTCCTTCTCTTCCTTCCACACTCCAGCACTGACAACACTCCTTCCCTTCCTTCCACACTCCAGCACTGACAACACTCCTTCCCTTCCTTCCACACTCCAGCACTGACCATACTCCTTCTCTTCCTTCCACACTCCAGCACTGACCTCCACTCCTTCCCATCCTTCCACACTCCAGCACTGACCTCCACTCCTTCCCATCCTTCCACACTCCAGCACTGACAACACTCCTTCCCTTCCTTCCACACTCCAGCACTGACCTCCACTCCTTCCCTTCCTTCCACACTCCAGCACTGACCTCCACTCCTTCCCTTTCTTCCACACTCCAGCACTGACCTCCACTCCTTCCCTTCCTTCCACACTCCAGCACTGACCTCCACTCCTTCCCATCCTTCCACACTCCAGCACTGACCTCCACTCCTTCTCTTCCTTCCACACTCCAGCACTGACCTCCACTCCTTCCCTTCCTTCCACACTCCAGCACTGACCTCCACTCCTTCCCTTCCTTCCACACTCCAGCACTGACCTCCACTCCTTCCCATCCTTCCACACTCCAGCACTGACCTCCACTCCTTCTCTTCCTTCCACACTCCAGCACTGACCTCCACTCCTTCCCATCCTTCCACACTCCAGCATTGACAACACTCCTTCTCTTCCTTCCACACTCCAGCACTGACCATACTCCTTCCCTTCCTTCCACACTCCAGCACTGACCATAACTCCCTCTCTTCCTTCCACACTCCAGCACTGACCTCCACTCCTTCTCTTCCTTCCACACTCCAGCACTGACCATACTCCTTTCCTTCCTTCCACACTCCAGCACTGACCATAACTCCCTCTCTTCCTTCCACACTCCAGCACTGACCACTGGCCTCCTGGGAACTGTCCCAGACAGGCAGGCAGAATCCACGAGGCAAGTCTCTTCATAGGCGACTCCCTGAACAACATCAGAGTCAGACTTGCAGCAACAGGCAGTCACACTGACGTCAGGTGGCAGAGTCCATGAGTGCAAAAGTGCTAATATCAGAACCCAATATACAACTGAGACTATCCGTACATGCGTAGACAGACGATAGTAGAAGATGCAAAACATAAGCAATATGCGCACAAGGGTCTTTGCAAAGCTGTACATAAATAGTAATAAACAGCAATACAGGCAGGGACTGCTTGAGTGTCCAAAACAATTATGTCCACAATCTGGTACAGGGTACAACGAATTAATAATAACTGGCACATATGAAGCGATACATTATGTCCGTCTCTTTCGAGAGCTGCTGCATGGAGTTGAATTATGACAGATGTGTAAAGGCGGATGAATGATGATGGCAATGAAATGTTGAGACAATCATTATGAGTGGGCCAAGCTATTATGATGACAGACAGTAACACGGTATCCCTTCCCACAAGTCCCAACCCAACAGCTGGATGGAGAGTCTTGAAGCTGGCACTTACACAACCACACGTGTCTGAGCTGGTGCAGACTGAGCATAAGATCCTACAGCGGTAGTTAGGCAGCTGACCTTTGCCCCTGTCACTTTTGAGAGCTCCTTGCCCTAACACTTGCCCTACGAGCAACGCGGCGTGAACGACCAGAGTTTCTCTACGACACCGCCGACTACAAGGACCCGAAATGCAGTTGCCGACATGTCCTCTAGTGAGCTCAGTGGGAGGCCTTCCTTTGGACTTCCAAGACCCCCCGTGAGTTGGGGGTAAGAATAGACCCCCCGTGAGTTGGGGGTAAGAATAGACCCACCGTGTCTCCCGGTGCAATTCGTGTAAGGCGACTAAGGAGGGAAAGCAATGTCTGACTTGCTCTTTCTCTTACTAACTCCCGTGATTTTTCGTGATCAATGGCCTTACATAGTCCACAAAGGCTCGTTGGGCGTAAAACTTCATTCATTCAGTCATTCATACATTCATTCATCGACTTCCAAAGTTAGCTCCATGGCCAGATTATGACAGAATGCAAAAATCGTCCTGTATCGACAAAGAGCATTAAGCGTTTCTTCCTGTACAAAGATTCTGTGTTGGGGCCGTGCAGTCCAGGCTACAACTGCTGCGGCTGGATCTGACCACGCCGCCCCCCACAGGAGACGTCGCCCCCCCCCCCCCCCCCCCCCCCCTAAAAAAAAAAAAAACGAAAAGAAAAAAAGACCAGAGGCCCTCACTGTGCCCACCTCGTCAGTCTCAACAACAAATCGTCTAGTGACGTGTCTGGGAAAACAAAGCACCGATGGAAATGAGTGAATGAGAGTATAAATGCGTAGAATCATTACGTACAGTGTATATATATTCATATACATAAATAAAAAGGTGGGTGTAAAATGCAGGGTTGAATAAGTCTTGCACTTCTGGAGGTCACCATGAAGGTACGATTATGACTAAAGGACCCCAAAACATCGCCCCTAACGGACCCATACAACACAGCCCCCGTACAAGGCAGGGGCACATAACGACCACCTGACTTGCTCCTCAAGGGTGTCTATACACTGCTCTGACCCTGTGACCCGCCTGACCTCTAACCCCTGACTAGATGCTTTCTGCCTGGCTTCACTGTGCAGTACCGTGCCGTGTGTAATGCGTGATGCGTGTGCTAAGTACGTGCAGACAAAAATATCAAGTAGAACATCACAGGTAGACTGTAAAATGGAGGCTGCGTGCGTACAAGGAAATTAAAACTAGAAACGATTGGAAATGAGTACAATGCCATTGCAGTGAGAGAGGGGGAGCCGTGCCAGGGTAGGGGAGGCAGGGTGAAGGTGAAGGTCAGACAGTCGTCTGCCTCCTGACCCACGTCCCCAGCCACCACAGCACAGCACAGCCCTCGCCTCAGATTGTCCGCGACTCCAGTCCACAAACATCGTCAACAAAGAGTTCATAACAGGCAATCTCCACTGTGTAATCTCAGTTGCCACGTGCTGCGTAGTCCCGGTGCGTAACCACGTCCGTCATTTCATTTTGATTATATGTGGTTTAAAAACAAAACCAATGCTAAAGGCTGCAACCCTCCCGCGCCAGCACACGCTGCTCATCCGTCCCTGCGTAAGTTCCCTCCACCGTCACTGGAGAGTAAAAGCCACCCAGTCATGGCAAACAACGCACTTCCGTTTAGCTGCGGGACAAAATCCTTGTCTAGACCCATCTGCCATTTCCTTTTCCCTCTGGGGTTGTACGAGGTGTCTTCACTCAAGCTCCAGTTCACTGGGACGGGTCATCAGCCCCGTGTTCAGTGTTCACAGTGTTCACGGTGTTCGCTCCAGTGCCACAGACAGGCACTCACTCTGTCACTGCTCTCCTGCCTCTCGACAGCAGGTTGAACATACCTGTCCTCTGTTCACACGCCATGCAGTTCACGCCCCCTGGCGTCAGCCCCTCACTGCAAGGGCCGTGTTCAGGGTCAGTGCTAAAAGCTGGCGTCCCTCTCATCCTGTTTCCGTCTGAAGCAGAGCAGTGAGTCCCGGCACTTGCGTTCTGCCCTGCCCCTCCATGTCCACTACCGGACATTAAAGTCAACGGAAAAACGATTGTTAAAACTTCCCAACAAGAAGGAAACGCACTGCTCATTTTCAATTTGCTGCCTACGACTGCCAGAAGGAATTAAATAAGAAACATTTCTGACCTCTCATTATCATACATATTTATACATATATATCACTTCCAGTAACGTTACTGTCACGGTCAGAGACGACGCCTATGCAGAGGGGATGTGCTGGTCAACACGGCCATGACACGTCTCTGCTTTGGTTTATGCTTTCCTTTCCCCAGAGTTCAAAGACCTCCACAGTGTGCATGAGTCTCCATGCCATCGTCAGGGGGGTAGGGGGGTGAGGTCAGTTGGGACTGCCTTTCCTGAGACGACCGAGGGCAGGCACAGACGAGGGCGAGGACAACACTTCTGGTCGTCTCTGTAACGCGACTGGAGACAAAAACTTTGGTATCGCTGCATGAGGAGACCAGACACCTCCATCAGTCCATCCTGGGATGAGTAGTCTCCCTCCCATCCACGCCATCAGCAAGAGGTATCTCCGTCCGATGCCTGCTCCTCCTTCACTCCGTCGTCGTCGTCGTTGTTCTTGCAGTCGTCGCTTGAGGCTGGCAGGCCGGGAAAGGGCTGCTGCATGGAGGGCAGACGCATGCCCTGGGGGCTGCTCTCCAGGGTCGGGCCGTCCGCGCTGGACAGAAGGGCGGGGTGGGGCGAGCTTCCAGCCTCTGTCTTCACCCTGGCCTCGGGGAGAGGGGAGGGCGAGGGGGTGTTCAGTTCCCTCTCTCCCCCGTCCCCCCGGGTCTGCCCTGGCTCCGGGGGGGAGTCTGCCTTGTCGTAGAGGAAGGGCGAGTCGGCGTTGGAGAGGCGGATGCGCTTGACCTTGGCACGGTGGTTCTTGAACCAGAGCTGGATGTTCTTGGGCTCCAGCTTGGGGAACTTCTGGCGGTACTCGCAGTGGTTTAGCTCCTCGCAGTACTTGTCGATCATGTAGGCCGAGGGGTGCGTGTCCTCCTTGAACCAGTGCTCCAGCTTCGGGATCTCGGTCAGGGGGTCGATGAAGACGCGCGTTCGTCGCTTCCGCCCGCTCTCGGCGCCGTTGCTCTCAGATCGAGTGTGGGACGGCGCGGCATCCGAGGGCTTGAGTGTGGGGAAGAGCGGGGACTGGCCCGGAGCTGGCGGCGAGTAGAAGCGAGGCCCCATGTGGTAGTACATCAACTGCTGGGAGAGCTGCGGCACGTGCAGCTGCGTGGGCAGCGCGCCCAGGGACATGGCGGCCATGCTGGCGGCGCTCAGGCTGGAGGTGGGCGCAACGCTGGACACCACGCCCCCCCGGCCCACCTGGCCCCGTCTGGCAAAGCCCCCCCGCCCCTCAGAGCTGTCCTCCTCGGCCAAATCCTCGCAGTCCTCGTCTTCGTCCTCCTCCACCTTCTCACGCTTGATCACCAGCCTCCGGCGTCGATCGAAGTCGTCGAGCTCCTCGTCATCCTCCAAGAGCTCTCTGCAGTCACTGCCAGTGTCGTTGTCGGCGTCGTTGTCTTTGTCGTCCTCCTCCAGGCTTTCGTTGCTCGTGTCGAAGCCGGCAGCCTCCCTCTTCACGGCAGACGAGCATGCTCCCTCCTCGTAGCGACTGCTGGACTGCAGGGTCAGGCGGGGAGGGGGGGAGGGCTTGTCCGAGGGGCGGGCGCCCTGGCCTGAGGACTGGTGGCTGCCGTTGCCCAGACGTGAGGCTCCCTGCCCGCGGTCCCCAGGGGGCGAGTCCTTGCCCTCGCCGTTCTCCTCGGAGTGGTCGCTGGACGTGGGGGTGGGGTAGGCCGTGCAGCAGTCGAACTCGCCGCTGGGAGGGGAGGGTGTGGGTCGCCTGGACTTGAGGGAGAGGTCGTACGGCTCGTCCGTGCTGTCGGCGTCTGTGGGGTAGGGGAAGGGGATGACGTAGATGGCGTTCTTGTTGGGGAGGTAGGGGATGGTCGAGTCGCGGGGGGAGGGGCTTGGCTCCAGCTTCACGTCCTCGCCCTCGAAGGCGGACTCCATGTTCTTGGAGGCTCGCCTCTGCGCGGCCCGGGCGTTTTTGAACCAGTAGATGATGTTGGTCAGGTCCAGGGGACGCCGCCCCTGGCGCGACTCCAGCTGGTTGAGCTCCTGCATGAATCCGATCATCTGCTCGCGCGTGGGGTGCTGGTTCTCGCGGAACCACTTGTTGAGGCGCGGGATCTCGTGTTCGGGGTCGAAGGAGGTCCGGATGCGCGTCTTGCTCTGCTGCAGGGGGAAGCCAGGGAGGCTGCCCATGAGGGCGTGTCCGTTCCTGGGCGGGTGGGAGGGCTGGGAGGGGGTCAGAGGAGGCGAGGGCTTTTCCTGGCTGCGAGGGGGGTTGGGGGGGCGCTCTGGCTTGTTGGGGGAGGTGGCTTCCTGGTTGGGAAGACAGCGCCGCTGCCTCCAGTACCACTCGTTGAACTCGGCCACCGTGGAGTCGGGCACTTGGGCCAGACTGCGCTCGTCGCCCTTGGACAGCAGGGTCAGCATTCGCTGCAACAGACACCACGCCGCGTCATCAGCTGTCCTGCCAGCACTGGCCTGTGGCGGCCAGTCGCCACGCACGCCGGTCACCACACAGCCAAGGGCTCAGCAGCCGCACTTGAGAAGGATTTGTACAGCTCTAGAGCAAATGCATGAGAGGGCAAAGACGGATAAAAATGACGGCTGGAGCGATGAATACGAGTTAGAAAAAAGGGGAATAGTGGGGATGGAGAGGGTGGGGGGTGTTGGATGGAGAGGGTGGGGTATGGAGAGGGTGGGGGATGGAGAGGGTGGGGGGTGGGGGGTGGAGAGGGTGGCGGGTGGGGAGGGGAGTGGGTTGGGGGTGGAGTGGATGGAGAGGGTGGGGGATGGAGAGGGTGGGGAGGGGGAGAGGGTGGGGGGTGGAGAGGGTGCGGGGTCGAGAGGGTGGGGGATGGAATGGGGGGGGGGGAATGGGGGGGGGGGGATGGAGAGGGTGGGGGATGGAGAGAGGGTGGGGGATGGAGAGAGGGTGGGGGATGGAGAGAGGGTGGGGGATGGAGAGGGTGGGGTGTGGAGAGAGGGTGGGGTGTGGAGAGGGTGGGGGGTGGAGAGGGTGGGAGTGGAGTGGGTGGGGGACGGAGAGGGTGGGGGATTGAGAGGGTGGGGAAGTGGATAGGGTGGGGGGGTGGAGGGTGGGGGTGGAGAGGGTGGGGGTGGGGAGGGTGGGGGTGGAGAGGGTGGGGATGGAGAGGGTGGGGGTGGAGAGGGTGGGGGATGGAGAGGGTGGGGGATGGGAGAGGGTGGGGGTGGAGAGGGTGGGGGTGGAGAGGGTGGGGGTGGAGAGGGTGGGGGATGGAGAGGGTGGGGGATGGAGAGGGTGGGGGGTGGGGGATGGAAAGGGTGGGGGGTGGAGAGGGTGGGGGGGGGGGTGGAAGGTGGAGATGGTGGGGGGTGGAGAGGGTGGGGTGGAGAGGGAGGGGGATGGGGAGGGTGGGGGATGGAGAGAGGGTGGGGGATGGAGAGAGGGTGGGGGGTGGAGAGAGGGTGGGGGGTGGAGAGGGTGGGGGGTGGAGAGGGAGGGGAATGGAGAGGGAGGGGGATAGAGGACGTGGGGGGTGGGGGGTGGAGAGGGTGGGGGGTGGAGAGGGTGGGGTCTGGAGAGGGTGGGGGGTGGAGAGGGTGGGGGGTGGAGATGGTGGGGTGGAGAGGGTGGGGGGAGGAGAGGGTGGGGGGTGGAGAGGGTGGGGGAGGGAGGGGGATGGAGAGGGTGGGGGTGGGGGGGGGGGTGGAGAGGGTTGGGGATGGAGAGGGTGGGGGGTGGAGAGGGTGGGGGGTGGAGAGGGTGGGGGGGTGGAGAGGGTTGGGGATGGAGAGGGTGGGGGGTGGGTGGAGGGGTTGGGGATGGAGAGGGTTGGGGATGGAGAGGGTGGGGGGTGGAGAGGGTGGGGGGTGGAGAGGGTGGGGGGTGGAGAGGGTGGGGGGTGGAGAGGGTGGGGGGTGGAGAGGGTGGGGGGTGGGGGGAAAGGTCCAAAAGGCACGGGGCAAAAACTGGGAAAGATGAGGAAGAGGCAGGCAGGGAAAGAAGCGAAGATGTGGAAATCAGCAAGATAATGGAAAGAAACGAGATGGAAAAAAGGAAAGACGAAGATAAAGGAGGAAGAATAGAGTAAAGAAATGAGCATTGAAAACACTGGAGCGGGATGGAAAAAGTGAGGAGAAGAAGACAGGAGGGGGATGGCGAGAAGGAAGGAGAAGAGGACACAGAAGACAAGGTGGATAGAAGGAAGGGACAGAGAAACGGTGGAGAGGGGATGAGGGGAGGGTTGCAAGCAACTCACCGCATTGATGGGACAGCCCGTTTCTTGCAGCAGAGAGTGCGACTGGGTCAGGAGCAGCTGCAGCAGTCTGTCCTTCACGTCGCTGGCGCAAGTCAAGCGTGGCGGACTGCAACAGGCAACACGCGATGACGCCTCCTCCATGCCTCGCACCTCGCATGATCTGCTCGTTACGCACGACTGCACAGTGCACTGCACGCACGCAAGCATCACCTGCATCACAGCTCGACTCGTCACAGCACGTGTCACGCATGTCACAGCTCGACTCGTCACAGCACGCGTCACGCATGTCACAGTATAATATATTACAGCACTCGTTGCACGTGTCACCGTATAACGTCACAGCACGCATTGCATGTGTCACATTGTAACTCGTCACAGCACGCGTTGCATGTGTCACAGTAACTCGTCACAGCACGCGTTGCATGTGTCACATTGTAACTCGTTACAGCACGAGTTGCATGTGTCACAGTAACTTATCACAACACGCGTCACGCATATCACAGCTCGCCTCTGCACAGCACGCATTGCACGTGTCACAGAATAACTCATCACACATCACACTGCATGCATCACAGTTTGTCTCGTCACACTGCACACTGCACACATCAGTTTGACTCGCCACACTGCACACATCACAGTTTGACTCGTCACACTGCACACATCACAGTTTGACTCGTCACGCATCACAGTTTGACTAATCACACAGCATACTACACGCATCACAGTTTGACTCGTCACACAGCACACATCACAGTTTGACTCGTCACACAGCACACATCACAGTTTGACTCGCCACACAGCACACATCAGTTTGAATCGTCACACTGCACACATCACAGTTTGACTCGTCACACAGCACACTTCACACATCACAGTTTGACTTGTCACACAGCACACATCACAGTTTGACTCGCCACACTGCACACATCAGTTTGACTTGTTACACAGCACACATCACAGTTTGACTCGCCACACTGCACACATGAGTTTGACTCGTCACACAGCACACATCACAGTTTGGCTCGTCACACAGCACACTGCACACATCACAGTTTGACTTGTCACACAGCACACTGCACACACTACAGTTTGACTTGTCACACAGCACACATCACAGTTTGACTCGTCTCACAGCACACTACACACATCACAGTTTGACTCGCCACACTGCGATGCAGGTATCGACTTGACTCGTCACAGCACTGATCACGTGTACGACAGAGGGAGGTCAAAGCATGCATTGCAGGAACACACAGCAAATATCCTAGTGATTCATCAAAGCGCGTAGTACACTTGACACAGCATAGCTCACGATAATACGTTTTGCATGCACCACATTGAGCTAATCAGCTAAAACCCCTCATAAAATAAACTGATACACTGTTGGGTTTATCACCTTAAGTGCTACAAATTCTGCTTCCAGCGGGAAAAATGAAGTATTCACGCAAAGCAGCTTTGCAGACAAACGGTTCTCTGGAGGGTTGTGTGTGGACGTGCAGAAGATGGGGGCTGCACCGAGAGCTTGATCTACGGACTGCATTGTTGGCTACTGCCATCGTTTTTCTTGACCACATGAAACAGAATTTGAGTCGAATTCTCTTTGTTTCCTTTCTGCAGACCCAACTCTCTTAAATGTCACCCAGCGCCACAAAATGAGTGATAAGTCACGCGGACAAAACTGAAGGGGCAGCCTATTTATAGAGGTATAGGTCAATGTGGTGCATTTTGAGTTTTAGCCATTTTCAGACGTGTTTACGCATAATGCACACCATATCCTGGTCTTAGATTGAAATTTCACCTCTAAAGTGGAGAAAGTTTATGTTTACTGTGAGGTTTGCTATGCTTGACACAAGTGTTAGAATGAGGCATTTCTGAGATATCATAGATAGCTAAATACAGTTATGATTTATTTAAAGCACTTTTCTGATAAAAGTTGATTGTCTGTTGCTTTACAGAGGTAGTTTGATGCCTTCAGTTGCAGTATGCCAAGTTTCATGCCTATTAACGTATGGTTGCTATGGTAAATAAAGAGTATTCTGTCCCTATACTTTGACGTCGTTTTTCTCAGAATTCACTTGTTACTACCCTCTTACTGCAAATGGCCATAACTTCCTTTTTCATAAAGGTAGAAGAATGTTTTTGGTATCAATAGAAAGCTCTGTTGCTGGGCTTTAATTTGACACCAAAACCTCAAAATATGCACACAAAAAACCCGACTTATCACTCATTTCGTGGTGCTGGGTCACAAATTGGATTTCGCTCAAGCGCGCACACAGAAACAATCACACACACACACACACACACACACACACACACACACACAAACACACACACACTCACACATTTATGGTTGAAAGAATGTAAACCATACGGCGGAACGTAATTTCTTTTATTCAGTTTAACACGATTTTCTTCACTTTCAGGAATGATATTTTCTATCAATCTCATTTTTGGCACCACTTCAGAAAGACGCAATAAGGCCAACTTGGAAACAAAGTTCACCAGGAAGGGAATTATTTTTAACTTCCTTCTTAAACACTCCGCGTCCCATCGCAGTACTCTGTGACAACCGCTGTACACTTTTCAGTGAGCCACTGCAGTACTCTGTGACAACCGCTGTACACTTTTCAGTGAGCCACTGCAGTACTCTGTGACAACCGCTGCACACGGCTTTTCAGTGAGCCACTGCAGTACTCTGTGACAACCGCTGTACACGGCTTTTCAGTGAGCCACTGCAGTACTCTGTGACAACCGCTGTACACGACTTTTCAGTGAGCCACTGCAGTACTCTGTGACAACCGCTGTACACTTTTCAGTGAGCCACTGCAGTACTCTGTGACAACCGCTGCACACGGCTTTTCAGTGAGCCACTGCAGTACTGTGACAACCGCTGTACACTTTTCTGTGAGCCACTGCAGTACTCTGTGACAACCGCTGTACACTTTTCAGTGAGCCACTGCAGTACTCTGTGACAACCGCTGTACACGGCTTTTCAGTGAGCCACTGCAGTACTCTGTGACAACCGCTGTACACTTTTCAGTGAGCCACTGCAGTACTCTGTGACAACCGCTGCACACGGCTTTTCAGTGAGCCACTGCAGTACTCTGTGACAACCGCTGTACACTTTTCAGTGAGCCACTGCAGTACTCTGTGACAACCGCTGTACACGGCTTTTCAGTGAGCCACTGCAGAACTCTGTG
>JAWQFJ010024808.1:0-2500 GCA_034096865.1 Theodoxus fluviatilis
CTCCCTCTCTTCCTTCCTCCCTCCCTCCCTCGTCATCGCATGGCTTACACTTCGTGTGCAATGGTCATCAGGTCATTTGCCAATGGAGTCCTTCACGGTGGTCAAGCTGCTGCTGCTGCTGTCCCTGCTGGTCAACCTGGGCCTTGTCGTCTTTGCTGTGTGGCTGGCCTTCGCCAGGGACGGCGCCACGGTGCCCCCACCGTGTGGAGACAACCACCACCCGGGCTCCGCCTTGGGGCCCGACCCCCTGCCCCCCTACACCAACGTGTTTGAAGACCTGAGCGAGGAAGAGTTGTCTACCGTGCTGGACTTCCTGTACCAGCGGAAGGAGCTACGACTGGTGCCCTCCAGCCACGCCAACATAACATCCAACTACATCTACAGCATAGAGCTACAGGTGAGTAGTCAACATGACCTCCAACTACATCTATAGCATAGAGATAAGCAGTCAACATGACTTCCAACTACATCTACAGCATAGAGCTACAGGTGAGCAGTCAACATGACTTCCAACTACATCTACAGTATGGAGCTACAGGTGAGTTGTCAACCTGACTTCCAACTACATCTACAGCATAGAGCTACAGGTGAGCAGTCAACATGACCTCCAACTACATCTACAGCATAGAGGTGAGCAGTCAACCTGACTTCCAACTACATCTACAGCATAGAGATAAGCAGTCAACATGACTTCCAACTACATCTACAGCATAGAGCTACAGGTGAGCAGTCAACATGACTTCCAACTACATCTACAGCATGGAGCTACAGGTGAGCAGTCAACATGACTTCCAACTACATCTACAGCATAGAGCTACAGGTGAGCAGTCAACATGACTTCCAACTACATCTACAGCATGGAGCTACAGGTGAGCAGTCACCATGACTCCCAACTACATCTACAGCATAGAGGTGAGCAGTCAACATGATTGACGACTACATTTACAGCATGAAGCTACAGGTGAGTTGTCAACATGACCTCCAACTACATCTACAGCATAGAGGTGAGCAGTCAACATGATTGACGACTACATTTACAGCATGGAGCTACAGGTGAGTTGTCAACATGATTGACGACTACATTTACAGCATGGAGCTACAGGTGAGTTGTCAACATGATTGACGACTACATTTACAGCATGGAGCTACAGGTGAGTTGTCAACATGATTGACGACTACATTTACAGCATGGAGCTACAGGTGAGTTGTCAACATGATTGACGACTACATTTACAGCATGGAGCTACAGGTGAGTTGTCAACATGATTGACGACTACATCTACAGCATGGAGCTACAGGCGAGTAGTCAACATGACCTCCAACTACATCTACAGCATAGAGCTACAGGTGAGTAGACAACGTGACTTCCAACTACATCTACAGCATGGAGCTACAGATGAGAATCCAGCAAGAATCCCCACCACATTTACAGCACGGAGCCATCAGCCATAGGGAAAGGACGCTTGTTGACAACACAGGGAAAGGACGCTTGTTGACAACACAGAGAAAGGACGCTTGTTGACAACACAGAGAAAGGACGCTTGTTGACAACACAGAGAAAGGACGCTTGTTGACAACACAGAGAAAGGACGCTTGTTGACAACACAGAGAAAGGACGCTTGTTGACAACACAGAGAAAGGACGCTTGTTGACAACACAGAGAAAGGACGCTTGTTGACAACACAGAGAAAGGACGCTTGTTGACAACACAGAGAAAGGACGCTTGTTGACAACACGGAGAAAGGACGCTTGTTGACAACACAGAGAAAGGACGCTTGTTGACAACACAGAGAAAGGACGCTTGTTGACGGCACAGAGAAAGGACGCTTGTTGACAACACAGAGAAAGGACGCGTGTTGACAACACAGAGAAAGGGCGCTTGTTGACGACACAGAGAAAGGACGCTTGTTGACAACACAGAGAAAGGACGCTTGTTGACAACACAGAGAAAGGGCGCTTGTTGACGACACAGAGAAAGGACGCTTGTTGACAATCAGAGAAAGGACGCTTGTTGACAATCAGAGAAAGGACGCTTGTTGACAACACAGAGAAAGGACGCTTGTTGACAACACAGAGAAAGGACGCTTGTTGACAACACAGAGAAAGGACGCTTGTTGACAACACAGAGAAAGGACGCTTGTTGACAACACAGAGAAAGGACGCTTGTTGACAACTCAGAGAAAGGACGCTTGTTGACAACACGGAGAAAGGACGCTTGTTGACAACACAGAGAAAGGACGCTTGTTGACAACACATGAAAGGACGCTTGTTGACAACACAGAGAAAGGACGCTTGTTGACATCACAGAGAAAGGACGCTTGTTGACAACACAGAGAAAGGACGCGTGTTGACAGCACAGAGAAAGGACGCGTGCGGGCAAAGTGACGGGGCTGCAGACGGGAGGACCCAGGTCGTCCATGAGGTCCTGCACGAGATAGGGCGACTCCCCGGAGCATGGCTGGACGTCAGGAGCATGGCTGGACGTCAGGAGCATGGCTGG
>JAWQFJ010024808.1:7500-10000 GCA_034096865.1 Theodoxus fluviatilis
TTATCTCCAAACCACTAGAAAGACACAAACATATTTTCTCGTATATATTATATCAATTGTAATATGGCTTTCGTTCCCATCACTCCTGCCAAACGGTTTTATCCTTCCTGGTGAATGACTGGCTATCAGCCATATACAACCGCGAACTGTCTGGTACCATTTTCTTGGACCTGAAAAAGGCATTTGACCTAGTTGACTATGACATTCTCTTTGATAAATTCTCAATGTACTTGAAAAATCCAACATCAGTCTCCTTTTTTCCGATCATACTTGACGCATAGAAGCCAATGTGTCTATGTCAACGGGTCGTATTCCTCGAGACGATTCGTAAAGTCAGGGGTTCCACAAGGCTCAATTTTAGGTCCATTGCTCTTCAGCTTGTATATCAATGATCTACCATTGAGTATATCAAATGAAAGTATCAAATGCACTATGTTTGCAGATGACACTATTATCAGCGTAAGCGACAGAAGCATAAATTCCATCCAATGCACCCTGAACGTTTCCCTTGATGATTTACAAAAATGGTGTTCATCAAATAGAATGGTCATAAATCCCTTAAAAAACCAAGTGCATGATCCTAACTGCAAGACAAAAACGTCAACGACAACCCTTAATCATCAACCTTATGCTCTTGTCATATCCTAGACCGTAGAGTATCCTATAACGTAGAACGTGACCTACTTGCATATTATTAACATGACGTGTTCATCCGCCAAATCTTGTGATTGGACAATGCCCCGCAGAGATGACTTTCCCCCGCCTACTCTTGTTATTTTAACTGTGATTAACCGGTTGTAACGGTGAGCGTTTTATGAAATCTCGGACCCAAAGATTTTTTTCTTTGCTGCGTGTGATTACACAAACATTTCTAGAGGACAGTACTATTTGATGGGGTAATAAGGTGAAAGAAAACGATGAAAACCCATATTTCGTCATGTTAATAATATGCAAGTAGGTCACGCTCTACGTTTTAGGATACTCTACGGTCTGGGATATGACACTAGAAAATGAAATCATTGAGCAAGTCTCAGAACACAGAGTGCTAGGCATAATGAGCGACTTTTTTGGAAATTATCTCCCTTGCCGCCGCTTGGCGGCGCGTCGGCTCCAAGGGGCTTGGTTGGTACACAGGACAAGTTCTTTCGCTTAGATTAGACCTGAGTGTTCGAGGTTTTTAAATTGTTTTCTTGCTGTCGCTTTCAAATCTGTTCACAGTACTAGGCTGGCTGGTTTACTTAGATGTGATTTTTTTTAATGCGTGCTAGCTGATATTAGGTTTAGAGCTTGAATTTTCAATGATATTACGCTTACAACTCCAGTGTTCGAACCAATGAAAACCACGGAAAGAGATGGCCGTTTCGTTCCTTGCATCTCATTGGCCAGCTTGTCATGAGGTCAGCCCGTGATCACGCGCTGACCTCATGACAGTTGTAAGCGAAAAAGTGAGTTGTAAGCGTAATATCATTGAAAATTCAAGCTTTAAACCTAATATCAGTTAGCACGCATTAAAAAAATCACATCTACGCTTACAACTCGCTTTTTCGCTTACAACTGTCATGAGGTCAGCGCGTGATCACGGGCTGACCTCATGACAAGCTGGCCAATGAGATGCAAGGAACGAAACGGCCATCTCTTTCCGTGGTTTTCATTGGTTCGAACACTGGAGTTGTAAGCGTAATATCATTGAAAATTCAAGCTCTAAACCTAATATCAGCTAGCACGCATAAAAAAAAATCACATCTAAGTAAACCAGCCAGCCTAGTACTGTGAACAGATTTGAAAGCGACAGCAAGAAAACAATTTAAAAACCTCGAACACTCAGGTCTAATCTAAGCGAAAGAACTTGTCCTGTGTACCAACCAAGCCCCTTGGAGCCGACGCGCCGCCAAGCGGCGGCAAGGGAGATAATTTCCAAAAAAGTCGCTCATTGTTGATGAACAACTAACTTGGGAACAACATGTCAATTCCTTATGCAAAACTATTGCTAAGAACATTTTCCTGCTCTCTAAACTGAGGCATTTTATCATCACCGATGCATGCGCAATGATTTGTCACGCACACATACATTTCCATATTCATTTTGCATATGTTGTATGGGATGACTCTATGGCAGTGCACTTGAACAAGATTAAATCAATGTACAGACGAGCTGCCAAATTCATCATTTCCAACTCAACATTGTCTACTGATGAAAAGATCAGAAATCTTGGCTTACTACCCTTCCAAAAACACCTCGTCCTCAATAAATGCATCCTTATGCACAAAATTGCTCATTCACGAGCACCGAAGTATCTCACTGATCTCTTCATTCGTCCCCAAACAAGCCATTCACTATCTCGCAACACTTTCATTCTACCACAACCTAGAGTAGACATTTTCAAAGGCAGTATTACATATTCAGGTGTTATGATATGGAATACACTCCCATTGCACCTAAGGAACAATACTTCCATGAAGTCTTTTAAAGCATCCATACGTGATTATCTATTCAGATGAT
>JAWQFJ010024808.1:15000-26428 GCA_034096865.1 Theodoxus fluviatilis
CTTCGTGACAAGGGGGGTCGATGGACGGAAGATCGCTCAGGGGTGACGGAGGGGGACTGACCTGGATGCGTGAAGTGCATCGCCCTCGACACTACTCACAGTGCTGGATTAAGGTCTTGGCAGTTTGCTATTGAGACGACGACACCACTCACAGTGCTGGATTAAGGTCTTGGCAGTTTGCTATTGAGACGACGACACCACTCACAGTGCTGGATTAAGGTCTTGGCAGTTTGCTATTGAGACGACGACACCACTCACAGTGCTGGATTAAGGTCTTGGCAGCTTGCTATTGAGACGACGACACCACTCACAGTGCTGGATTGAGGTCTTGGCAGTTTGCTATTGAGACGACGACACCACTCACAGTGCTGGATTGAGGTCTTGGCAGTTTGCTATTGAGACGACGACACCACTCACAGTGCTGGATTAAGGTCTTGGCAGTTTGCTATTGAGACGACGACACCACTCACAGTGCTGGATTAAGGTCTTGGCAGTTTGCTATTGAGACGACGACACCACTCACAGTGCTGGATTAAGGTCTTGGCAGTTTGCTATTGAGACGACGACACCACTCACAGTGCTGGATTAAGGTCTTGGCAGTTTGCTATTGAGACGACGACACCACTCACAGTGCTGGATTAAGGTCTTGGCAGTTTGCTATTGAGACGACGACACCACTCACAGTGCTGGATTAAGGTCTTGGCAGTTTGCTATTGAGACGACGACACCACTCACAGTGCTGGATTAAGGTCTTGGCAGTTTGCTATTGAGACGACGACACCACTCACAGTGCTGGATTGAGGTCTTGGCAGTTTGCTATTGAGACGACGACACCACTCACAGTGCTGGATTGAGGTCTTGGCAGTTTGCTATTGAGACGACGACACCACTCACAGTGCTGGATTAAGGTCTTGGCAGTTTGCTATTGAGACGACGACACCACTCACAGTGCTGGATTAAGGTCTTGGCAGTTTGCTATTGAGACGACGACACCACTCACAGTGCTGGATTGAGGTCTTGGCAGTTTGCTATTGAGACGACGACACCACTCACAGTGCTGGATTGAGGTCTTGGCAGTTTGCTATTGAGACGACGACACCACTCACAGTGCTGGATTAAGGTCTTGGCAGTTTGCTATTGAGACGACGACACCACTCACAGTGCTGGATTAAGGTCTTGGCAGTTTGCTATTGAGACGACGACACCACTCACAGTGCTGGATTAAGGTCTTGGCAGTTTGCTATTGAGACGACGACACCACTCACAGTGCTGGATTAAGGTCTTGGCAGTTGGTTATTGAGACGACGTGTTAAATGGAGACATCACCTTGGGGTACACAGTCAGTATTACATGACATGAGAAATATGCTATATTTAGTAGTATAACCTGCCTGAGGTCGAGAGACTCTTTCTGTGCCCCGCGCCAAGTGTCGTGAGCAGTATTTACGTGGAGCTTACTGAGTCCACGGCAAGTAAGCAAAGAGGTCCCTCTACAGAGCAAGACTGAGAAAAAAACAATTGCTAGGTAGGGAATCAGACTCCGTGGTGATCAGTCAAACTAAGTTGTATAACATCGCTCTCATTACAAAATGCCGTATTGCAGTCAAAGGTCACAGTTTCTCCGCGTCGATGATTTCCGGGTACAGCGTCTGATGAAGGATGAAAGTTGCAACTCCTTCCATTCCTGCCACTCCAGAGTTCTTGCGGCAGGGAGAGGGACATAATGACTTCTTTGGAGACCCTCCGCCCCTTGTAGACCTTGAATAACCTCTCGTTCCATTGTAGAACCTCTCGTCCCTTTGTAGAACCTCTCGTTCCTTTGTAGAACCTCTCGTTCCTTTGTAGAACCTCTCGTTCCATTGTAGAACCTCTCGTGCCTTTGTAGAACCTCTCGTTCCTTTGTAGAACCTCTCGTTCCTTTGTAGAACCTCTCGTTCCTTTATAGAACCTCTCGTTCCATTGTAGAACCTCTCGTTCCTTTATAGAACCTCTCGTTCCAGTGTAGAACCTCTCGTTCCTTTGTAGAACCTCTCGTTCCTTTGTAGAACCTCTCGTTCCATTTTAGAACCTCTCGTTCCTTTGTAGAACCTCTCGTGCCTTTGTAGAACCTCTCGTTCCTTTGTAGAACCTCTCGTTCCTTTGTAGAACCTCTCGTTCCATTTTAGAACCTCTCGTTCCTTTGTAGAACCTCTCGTTCCATTTTAGAACCTCTCGTTCCTTTGTAGAACCTCTCGTGCCTTTGTAGAACCTCTCGTTCCTTTGTAGAACCTCTCGTTCCTTTGTAGAACCTCTCGTTCCATTTTAGAACCTCTCGTTCCTTTGTAGAACCTCTCGTTCCTTTGTAGAACCTCTCGTTCCATTGTAGAACCTCTCGTGCCTTTGTAGAACCTCTCGTTCCTTTGTAGAACCTCTCGTTCCTTTGTAGAACCTCTCGTTCCTTTGTAGAACCTCTCGTTCCTTTGTAGAACCTCTCGTTCCTTTGTAGAACCTCTCGTGCCTTTGTAGAACCTCTCGTTCCTTTGTAGAACCTCTCGTGCTTTTGTAGAACCTCTCGTGCCTTTGTAGAACCTCTCGTTCCTTTGTAGAACCTCTCGCTGCTTTGTAGGATATATTATTACTTTGTAGAACCTCTCGTTCCTTTGTAGAACCTCTCGTTCCTTTGTAGAACCTCTCGTGCCTTTGTAGAACCTCTCGTTCCATTGTAGAACCTCTCGTTCCTTTGTAGAACCTCTCGCTGCTTTGTAGGATATATTATTACTTTGTAGAACCTCTCGTTCCTTTGTAGAACCTCTCGTTCCTTTATAGAACCTCTCGTTCCTTTGTAGAACCTCTCGCTGCTTTGTAGAACCTCTCGTTCCTTTATAGAACCTCTCGTTCCATTGTAGAACCTCTCGTTCCATTTTAGAACCTCTCGTTCCATTGTAGAACCTCTCGTTGCTTTGTAGAACCTCTCGTTCCATTGTAGAACCTCTCGTTCCTTTGTAGAACCTCTCGCTGCTTTGTAGGATATATTATTACTTTGTAGAACCTCTCGTTCCTTTGTAGAACCTCTCGTTCCTTTGTAGAACCTCTCGTTCCTTTGTAGAACCTCTCGTGCCTTTGTAGAACCTCTCGTGCCTTTGTAGAACCTCTCGTTCCTTTGTAGAACCTCTCGCTGCTTTGTAGGATATATTATTACTTTGTAGAACCTCTCGTTCCTTTGTAGAACCTCTCGTTCCTTTGTAAAACCTCTCGTTCCTTTATAGAACCTCTCGTTCCATTGTAGAACCTCTCGTGCCTTTGTAGAACCTCTCGTGCCTTTGTAGAACCTCTCGTGCCTTTGTAGAACCTCTCGCTGCTTTGTAGGATATATTATTACTTTGTAGAACCTCTCGTTCCATTGTAGAACCTCTCGTTCCTTTGTAGAACCTCTCGTTGCTTTGTAGAACCTCTCGTGCCTTTGTAGAACCTCTCGTTCCTTTATAGAACCTCTCGTTCCTTTATAGAACCTCTCGTTCCTTTATAGAACCTCTCCTTCCTTTGTAGAACCTCTCGTTCCTTTGTAGAACCTCTCGTTCCATTGTAGAACCTCTCGTGCCTTTGTAGAACCTCTCGTTGCTTTGTAGAACCTCTCGTTCCATTGTAGAACCTCTCGTGCCTTTGTATAACCTCTCGTTCCTTTATAGAACCTCTCTTTCCTTTATAGAACCTCTCGTTCCATTGTAGAACCTCTCGTTCCTTTGTAGAACCTCTCGTTCATTTGTAGAACCTCTCGTTCCTTTATAGAACCTCTCGTTCCATTTTAGAACCTCTCGTGCCTTTGTATAACCTCTCGTTCCTTTATAGAACCTCTCGTTCCATTGTAGAACCTCTCGTGCCTTTGTATAACCTCTCGTGCCTTTGTAGAACCTCTCGTTCCTTTATAGAACCTCTCGTTCCATTGTAGAACCTCTCGTTCCTTTATAGAACCTCTCGTTCCATTGTAGAACCTCTCGTTCCTTTGTAGAACCTCTCGTTCCTTTGTAGAACCTCTCGTTCCATTGTAGAACCTCTCGTGCCTTTGTAGAACCTCTCGTGCCTTTGTAGAACCTCTCGTTCCTTTATAGAACCTCTCGTTCCATTGTAGAACCTCTCGTGCCTTTGTAGAACCTCTCGTGCCTTTGTAGAACCTCTCGCTGCTTTGTAGGATATATTATTACTTTGTAGAACCTCTCGTTCCTTTGTAGAACCTCTCGTTCCTTTGTAGAACCTCTCGTTCCATTGTAGAACCTCTCGTGCCTTTGTAGAACCTCTCGTTCCTTTGTAGAACCTCTCGTGCTTTTGTAGAACCTCTCGTGCCTTTGTAGAACCTCTCGTTCCTTTGTAGAACCTCTCGCTGCTTTGTAGGATATATTATTACTTTGTAGAACCTCTCGTTCCTTTGTAGAACCTCTCGTTCCTTTGTAGAACCTCTCGTGCCTTTGTAGAACCTCTCGTTCCATTGTAGAACCTCTCGTTCCTTTGTAGAACCTCTCGCTGCTTTGTAGGATATATTATTACTTTGTAGAACCTCTCGTTCCTTTGTAGAACCTCTCGTTCCTTTATAGAACCTCTCGTTCCTTTGTAGAACCTCTCGCTGCTTTGTAGAACCTCTCGTTCCTTTATAGAACCTCTCGTTCCATTGTAGAACCTCTCGTTCCATTTTAGAACCTCTCGTTCCATTGTAGAACCTCTCGTTGCTTTGTAGAACCTCTCGTTCCATTGTAGAACCTCTCGTTCCTTTGTAGAACCTCTCGCTGCTTTGTAGGATATATTATTACTTTGTAGAACCTCTCGTTCCTTTGTAGAACCTCTCGTTCCTTTGTAGAACCTCTCGTTCCTTTGTAGAACCTCTCGTGCCTTTGTAGAACCTCTCGTGCCTTTGTAGAACCTCTCGTTCCTTTGTAGAACCTCTCGCTGCTTTGTAGGATATATTATTACTTTGTAGAACCTCTCGTTCCTTTGTAGAACCTCTCGTTCCTTTGTAAAACCTCTCGTTCCTTTATAGAACCTCTCGTTCCATTGTAGAACCTCTCGTGCCTTTGTAGAACCTCTCGTGCCTTTGTAGAACCTCTCGTGCCTTTGTAGAACCTCTCGCTGCTTTGTAGGATATATTATTACTTTGTAGAACCTCTCGTTCCATTGTAGAACCTCTCGTTCCTTTGTAGAACCTCTCGTTGCTTTGTAGAACCTCTCGTGCCTTTGTAGAACCTCTCGTTCCTTTATAGAACCTCTCGTTCCTTTATAGAACCTCTCGTTCCTTTATAGAACCTCTCCTTCCTTTGTAGAACCTCTCGTTCCTTTGTAGAACCTCTCGTTCCATTGTAGAACCTCTCGTGCCTTTGTAGAACCTCTCGTTGCTTTGTAGAACCTCTCGTTCCATTGTAGAACCTCTCGTGCCTTTGTATAACCTCTCGTTCCTTTATAGAACCTCTCTTTCCTTTATAGAACCTCTCGTTCCATTGTAGAACCTCTCGTTCCTTTGTAGAACCTCTCGTTCATTTGTAGAACCTCTCGTTCCTTTATAGAACCTCTCGTTCCATTTTAGAACCTCTCGTGCCTTTGTATAACCTCTCGTTCCTTTATAGAACCTCTCGTTCCATTGTAGAACCTCTCGTGCCTTTGTATAACCTCTCGTGCCTTTGTAGAACCTCTCGTTCCTTTATAGAACCTCTCGTTCCATTGTAGAACCTCTCGTTCCTTTATAGAACCTCTCGTTCCATTGTAGAACCTCTCGTTCCTTTGTAGAACCTCTCGTTCCTTTGTAGAACCTCTCGTTCCATTGTAGAACCTCTCGTGCCTTTGTAGAACCTCTCGTGCCTTTGTAGAACCTCTCGTTCCTTTATAGAACCTCTCGTTCCATTGTAGAACCTCTCGTGCCTTTGTAGAACCTCTCGTGCCTTTGTAGAACCTCTCGCTGCTTTGTAGGATATATTATTACTTTGTAGAACCTCTCGTTCCTTTGTAGAACCTCTCGTTCCTTTGTAGAACCTCTCGTTCCTTTGTAGAACCTCTCGTTCCTTTGTAGAACCTCTCGTTCCTTTGTAGAACCTCTCGTTCCTTTGTAGAACCTCTCGTGCCTTTGTAGAACCTCTCGTTCCTTTGTAGAACCTCTCGTTCCTTTGTAGAACCTCTCGTTCCTTTGTAGAACCTCTCGTTCCTTTATAGAACCTCTCGTTCCATTGTAGAACCTCTCGTTCCATTTTAGAACCTCTCGTTCCATTGTAGAACCTCTCGTTGCTTTGTAGAACCTCTCGCTGCTTTGTAGGATATATTATTACTTTGTAGAGCCTCTCGTTCCTTTGAAGAACCTCTCCTTCCTTTGTAGAACCTCTCGCTGCTTTGTAGGATATATTATTACTTTGTAGAACCTCTCGTGCCTTTGTAGAACCTCTCCTTCCTTTGTAGAACCTCTCGTGCCTTTGTAGAACCTCTCGTTCCTTTGTAGAACCTCTCGTTCCATTGTAGAACCTCTCGTTCCATTGTAGAATCTCTCGTTCATTTGTAGAACCTCTCGTTGCTTTGTAGAACCTCTCGTTCCTTTGTAGAACCTCTCGTGCCTTTGTAGAACCTCTCGTTGCTTTGTAGAACCTCTCGTTCCTTTGTAGAACCTCTCGTTCCTTTGTAGAACCTCTCGTTCCTTTGTAGAACCTCTCGTTCATTTGTAGCAGTCAGGGACGATCGTCCTTGGAAGAACGCAAGTTTGTTTTCCACACAAAACTGACTCGAACAAAAAAGTTAAATTTTTCCTTGTCCAAAAATTCTGCTGACAAGAGGAAATTTCGGTTGGCAAAGCTGATATGTTGCACTTTACTCTCTGATTAGATATGTAGAATGGAAGTTGTGGAAAAGTACTGTCCATTTGGTGTAAAATGTATGAATGGGAGTTCTGTAATCTACTGTCCATTTGGTGTGGAATGTGTGGCTGGGTGGTGTGTAGTCTACTGTCCTTTGAATGTGGAAAGTATGACTGGGAGCTGTGTAGTCTACTGTTTGTTTGGTGTGGAAAAGTGTGAAAGGGAGCTGTGTAGTCTACTGTTTGTTTGGTGTGGAAAAGTGTGAAAGGGAGATGTGTAGTCTACTGTCCATTGGGCGTGGAAAGTGTGACTGGGAGCTGTGTAGTCTACTGTTTGTTTGGTGTGGACAAGTGTGAAAGGGAGATGTGTAGTCTACTGTTTGTTTGGTGTGGAAAAGTGTGACTGGGAGCTGTGTAGTCTACTGTTTGTTTGGTGTGGAAAGTGTGACTGGGAGATGTGTAGTCTACTGTTTGTTTGGTGTGGACAAGTGTGAAAGGGAGATGTGTAGTCTACTGTTTGTTTGGTGTGGAAAGTGTGACTGGGAGCTGTGTAGTCTACTGTTTGTTTGGTGTGGAAAGTGTGACTGGGAGATGTGTAGTTTACTGTTTGTTTGGTGTGGAAAAGTGTGAAAGGGAGCTGTGTAGTCTACTGTTTGTTGGGTGTGGAAAGTGTGACTGGGAGATGTGTAGTTTACTGTTTGTTTGGTGTGGAAAAGTGTGAAAGGGAGCTGTGTAGTCTACTGTCCGTTGGGCGTGGAAAGTGTGAAAGGGAGATGTGTAGTCTACTGTTTGTTTGGTGTGGACAAGTGTGAAAGGGAGATGTGTAGTCTACTGTTTGTTTGGTGTGGAAAAGTGTGACTGGGAGCTGTGTAGTCTACTGTTTGTTTGGTGTGGACAAGTGTGAAAGGGAGATGTGTAGTCTACTGTTTGTTTGGTGTGGAAAAGTGTGACTGGGAGCTGTGTAGTCTACTGTTTGTTTGGTGTGGAAAAGTGTGAAAGGGAGATGTGTAGTCTACTGTTTGTTTGGTGTGGAAAGTGTGAAAGGGAGATGTGTAGTCTACTGTTTGTTGGGTGTGGAAAGTATGACTGGGAGCTGTGTAGTCTACTGTTTGTTTGGTGTGGAAAGTGTGAAAGGGAGATTGTGTAGTCTACTGTTTGTTTGGTGTGGAAAGTGTGAAAGGGAGATGTGTAGTCTACTGTTTGTTTGGTGTGGAAAAGTGTGACTGGGAGCTGTGTAGTCTACTGTTTGTTTGGTGTGGAAAAGTGTGAAAGGGAGCTGTGTAGTCTACTGTTTGTTTGGTGTGGAAAAGTGTGAAAGGGAGATGTGTAGTCTACTGTCCATTGGGCGTGGAAAGTGTGACTGGGAGCTGTGTAGTCTACTGTTTGTTTGGTGTGGACAAGTGTGAAAGGGAGATGTGTAGTCTACTGTTTGTTTGGTGTGGAAAAGTGTGACTGGGAGCTGTGTAGTCTACTGTTTGTTTGGTGTGGAAAGTGTGACTGGGAGATGTGTAGTCTACTGTTTGTTTGGTGTGGACAAGTGTGAAAGGGAGATGTGTAGTCTACTGTTTGTTTGGTGTGGAAAGTGTGACTGGGAGCTGTGTAGTCTACTGTTTGTTTGGTGTGGAAAGTGTGACTGGGAGATGTGTAGTTTACTGTTTGTTTGGTGTGGAAAAGTGTGAAAGGGAGCTGTGTAGTCTACTGTTTGTTGGGTGTGGAAAGTGTGACTGGGAGATGTGTAGTTTACTGTTTGTTTGGTGTGGAAAAGTGTGAAAGGGAGCTGTGTAGTCTACTGTCCGTTGGGCGTGGAAAGTGTGAAAGGGAGATGTGTAGTCTACTGTTTGTTTGGTGTGGACAAGTGTGAAAGGGAGATGTGTAGTCTACTGTTTGTTTGGTGTGGAAAAGTGTGACTGGGAGCTGTGTAGTCTACTGTTTGTTTGGTGTGGACAAGTGTGAAAGGGAGATGTGTAGTCTACTGTTTGTTTGGTGTGGAAAAGTGTGACTGGGAGCTGTGTAGTCTACTGTTTGTTTGGTGTGGAAAAGTGTGAAAGGGAGATGTGTAGTCTACTGTTTGTTTGGTGTGGAAAGTGTGAAAGGGAGATGTGTAGTCTACTGTTTGTTGGGTGTGGAAAGTATGACTGGGAGCTGTGTAGTCTACTGTTTGTTTGGTGTGGAAAGTGTGAAAGGGAGATGTGTAGTCTACTGTTTGTTTGGTGTGGAAAGTGTGAAAGGGAGATGTGTAGTCTACTGTTTGTTTGGTGTGGAAAAGTGTGACTGGGAGCTGTGTAGTCTACTGTTTGTTTGGTGTGGAAAAGTGTGAAAGGGAGCTGTGTAGTCTACTGTTTGTTTGGTGTGGAAAAGTGTGAAAGGGAGATGTGTAGTCTACTGTCCATTGGGCGTGGAAAGTGTGACTGGGAGCTGTGTAGTCTACTGTTTGTTTGGTGTGGACAAGTGTGAAAGGGAGATGTGTAGTCTACTGTTTGTTTGGTGTGGAAAAGTGTGACTGGGAGCTGTGTAGTCTACTGTTTGTTTGGTGTGGAAAGTGTGACTGGGAGATGTGTAGTCTACTGTTTGTTTGGTGTGGACAAGTGTGAAAGGGAGATGTGTAGTCTACTGTTTGTTTGGTGTGGAAAGTGTGACTGGGAGCTGTGTAGTCTACTGTTTGTTTGGTGTGGAAAGTGTGACTGGGAGATGTGTAGTTTACTGTTTGTTTGGTGTGGAAAAGTGTGAAAGGGAGCTGTGTAGTCTACTGTTTGTTGGGTGTGGAAAGTGTGACTGGGAGATGTGTAGTTTACTGTTTGTTTGGTGTGGAAAAGTGTGAAAGGGAGCTGTGTAGTCTACTGTCCGTTGGGCGTGGAAAGTGTGAAAGGGAGATGTGTAGTCTACTGTTTGTTTGGTGTGGACAAGTGTGAAAGGGAGATGTGTAGTCTACTGTTTGTTTGGTGTGGAAAAGTGTGACTGGGAGCTGTGTAGTCTACTGTTTGTTTGGTGTGGACAAGTGTGAAAGGGAGATGTGTAGTCTACTGTTTGTTTGGTGTGGAAAAGTGTGACTGGGAGCTGTGTAGTCTACTGTTTGTTTGGTGTGGAAAAGTGTGAAAGGGAGATGTGTAGTCTACTGTTTGTTTGGTGTGGAAAGTGTGAAAGGGAGATGTGTAGTCTACTGTTTGTTGGGTGTGGAAAGTATGACTGGGAGCTGTGTAGTCTACTGTTTGTTTGGTGTGGAAAGTGTGAAAGGGAGATGTGTAGTCTACTATTTGTTTGGTGTGGAAAGTGTGAAAGGGAGATGTGTAGTCTACTGTTTGTTTGGTGTGGAAAAGTGTGACTGGGAGCTGTGTAGTCTACTGTTTGTTTGGTGTGGAAAAGTGTGAAAGGGAGATGTGTAGTCTACTGTTTGTTTGGTGTGGCAAAGTGTGAAAGGGAGCTGTGTAGTCTACTGTTTGTTTGGTGTGGCAAAGTGTGAAAGGGAGCTGTGTAGTCTACTGTTTGTTTGGTGTGGAAAAGTGTGAAAGGGAGATGTGTAGTCTACTGTTTGTTGGGTGTGGAAAGTATGAAAGGGAAATGTGTAGTCTACTGTTTGTTTGGTGTGGAAAAGTGTGAAAGGGAGATGTATAGTCTACTGTCCATTGGGCATGGAAAGTATGAAAGGGAGATGTGTAGTCTACTGTTTGTTTGGCGTGGAAAGTGTGAAAGGGAGATGTGTAGTCTACTGTTTGTTGGGTGTGGAAAGTGTGAAAGGGAGATGTGTAGTCTACTGTCCGTTGGGTGTGGAAAGTGTGGCTGGGAGTTGTGTAGTCTACTGTTTGTTTGGTGTGGAAAAGTGTGAAAGGGAGATGTGTAGTTTACTGTCCGTTGGGTGTGGAAAGTGTGGCTGGGATTTGCGTAGTCTACTGTTTGTTGGGTGTGGAAATTGTGAAAGGGAGCTGTGTAGTCTACTGTTTGTTTGGCGTGGAAAGTGTGAAAGGGAGATGTGTAGTCTACTGTCCGTTGGGCGTGGAAAGTATGACTGGGAGTTGTCCATTGTCCAATAGGTGTGGAAAGCGTGACTGTGAGTTGTCCATTGTCCAATAGGTGTGGAAAGCGTGACTGTGAGTTGTCCATTGTCCAATAGGTGTGGAAAGTATGACTGGGAGCTGTCCATTGTCCAATAGGTGTGGAAAGCGTGACTGTGAGTTGTCCATTGTCCAATAGGTGTGGAAAGTATGACTGGGAGTTGTCCATTGTCCGATAGGTGTGGAAAGCGTGACTGTGAGTTGTCCATTGTCCAATAGGTGTGGAAAGTATGACTGGGAGCTGTCCATTGTCCAATAGGTGTGGAAAGTATGACTGTGAGTTGTCCATTGTCCAATAGGTGTGGAAAGTATGACTGGGAGTTGTCCATTGTCCAATAGGTGTGGAAAGTATGACTGGGAGCTGTCCATTGTCCAATAGGTGTGGAAAGTATGACTGTGAGTTGTTCATTGTCCAATAGGTGTGGAAAGTATGACTGTGAGTTGTCCATTGTCCAATAGGTGTGGAAAGCGTGACTGTGAGTTGTCCATTGTCCAATAGGTGTGGAAAGTATGACTGTGAGTTGTTGTCGCGGAATTGCGACAATAGTATGATTAGAGATAATGATCAGGGGGTTGATTAATTACGGTCA
>JAWQFJ010024809.1:0-26442 GCA_034096865.1 Theodoxus fluviatilis
GTGATGGTCTGGTCTCAGTGTCACAGAAAATATGATGATTTAAACAATCACTGATTTTTTAAAAAGTACGTTGCGCTATTTTGCCCTATTTTGATCGACATTCTGAGTGAAATAGATCTATTTCGCTGTCCCGGCTGGCGAACTTGTTGCCGGCTGTATTGAGCTTGTGTGTTCATGTAGGCCTACTCAAAAGTCAAAATCACAGTCGTCTCCGAAACAAGGAATAATCAGAGTAAAAAACATTTCGTTTGATTTGCAGCACTTCAAAGATGGGCAACCTACACAAGAAAATCCCGACCCCCTGTCTGCCGATCCATATGGAAGAGCAGAAACAGCAAGAAAGCCGCCATGCAAGCGTCCGTCTTCGAGCGAACCTCAGTCTGCTTCAAGAAAAAAAAGAAAAATCAATACGGTAAGATCCATTCCAGTATTTTTGCACACACTCACACACACCTACACACACACACACACACACACATACACACACACACACACCTACACACACACACACACCTACAGACACACACACACCTACACACACACACACACACTCACATACACCTACACACACACACACACCTACACACACACACACACCTACACACACACTCACACACACCTACACACACACACTCACACACATACACACACACATACACACACACATACACACACACCTACACTCACACACACCTACACACACCCATACTCACACACACACCTACACACACCTACACACACACACACATACACACACACCTACAAACATACACACACACACCTACACACACACCTACACACACACACACCTACACACACAACTACACACACATACACACCAACACACACATATTGCAAGTCTAGTATTTCAGTGTAGCAGGTGTAAAGGTCACAAGACAAAACCACAGCCACCGGAATTTTGATAATGTTACCCCCTCACGTGAGTGTTTCCACAGCAACACACTAACTTGCCTGATTAATATTTTGTGTTGTAAACTTGTACCATAATCTAGTTGTTTTCTTTGTGCACAGGCTGCTGATACCACAGAGAAAGCTAAAGCAGATGCAGGTCAGCATACTACAGGTGACGAAGGCGGGGTAGCACCCAGTCTCTGTCAACAACAACAATCAACCCAAGTGAGTGACTGCCACCAAGGCACCGATAATGAAAGACCAACACAACATGACCATGATACAGAAGAAGATGACATGTTCATTATTCCGAGCAGTAAAATTACGTGCAGCAATTGTCATCATAATGTCCAACTGACCCCGCAAGCCACAAAGTCACTCACTGCAAATATGTTCATGTCCCGCTTGCTTCAGTCGGATGAATCTTGTTTTTTTTTTTACACAGGTGTCAAAACTGTTGACGCATTGAAATTTATATTCAGCCGGATAAAAAAGTCAGCTGAAGGAGTCACATTACGAGGAGAGAAAAAAGCGTAATTTATCTGTGAAGTTCACAGAGTCCACACAATGTAAGATGACCATGTTTATGTGTATGGTGCTAACTTTGGTGCGCCTTCGGAAGGGTTTCGACATGGACCACCTGATTTTCTTGTTTGGGATTTCGCAACGTCTTTGTCAGCAGGATATTCACTACTTGGGTGAATGTTATGCATCAGTGTATGAAACCATTGTTACTGTGGCCAGATCAGACCTTGTCTTTGAAAAACCTGCCAGAGCCGTTGAAAGAGTTCCCAAAGACAAAAGCAATAATTGATTGTACAGAAGTAAGGATTGAACAGCCATTTAAGCCTGCTGCACAGAAACTGACATGGATTTCATATAAGCACTCAAAGACAGGGAAGATTTTGGTTGCGGTTATGCCTTCTGGTGCCATTACTTACATCTCCAATGTGTATGTTGGGTCAGTTTCGGACAAAGTCATTGTGCAAAAAAGTGGGTTTTTACAGCATGTACAAGAAGGGGATGACATCATGGCTGACAAGGGGTTCAATATCCGCGAGCTTTTGCTGAAACGCAAGGCGACTTTGAACATCCCAGCATTTAGCAAGGGACAGACTCTGTCAGCCAAAGCAGTCCAGAGGTCAAGAAGGATTGCCTCTATTAGGATCCATGTGGAACGTGCGATAGGCAGAATGAAGACATTCAAGATTTTAAGAGGAGTGATACCATGCAAGATGCGTTTTTTAATGAATCAAATGTTGACAGTCATCAGCATTTTGTGCAACCTACAAAAAAGATTGTGCTAAGTGACTGGGAACCACATGTCCGGAAAACAACCCTGCATGAGACTATATGCATCAACGCCTCACCCCACCACTGCTCATCAAAAGGAACCAAAATTTCGTGAATTATTTTGTTTGGGGGGTATAGACCAGCAGAATCTCTCTCTGTACGCCTATTTCTTAGAATATACTTTTATCACAGTTATCTCTATTGAAACAAATTGCAATGTTAGTCTCCCTTACCTTAGTCCCTTAGTATCCATAGAGTGAAGTTGATTTGATAGACTGAGAGGAGGAGGAATATATTTTTCATCTGCATCTCTGCAGTATGGTTCATTCTATGTTTGTAACTTGTTCCATGAGATTCTTCAATGAAAGTGTTCAATCTTGACATCATAACCTTGCACATGCACATGAAAATGTTACTTTAATGTGCTTTGTGCAACCAGGTGGAAAATAGCAGTTTTACAAAGCATTAATTATCTTGCAATTAAAAGGCGCTCTGACTAAGCGAATTAAACTGATAGGTTGAATTATTAATCATTTATCTGCAAGCAGTTCAACTTGAGTGTGCTCTAGCAGATCCCTAAAGCATTGAAGTTACTGCTAGACTCTTCATGATGGGCATGATAAAATTTCCTCATTTGTGCCCAGCAGGAGAAAATTTGATGCGACACCAAGAAACTTGTAGCAATGTGATGCCATTGCTTCATGCTTGTAAAAAAGTGTATAGTGATACAACTTCGCTTGGTTGACCCTCCTCACCCCAGAGGCCCAGCTGTGACCTGAAAAAATGGCCACAGATAATGCTTATATATAAAACTTACTCATTCCGCCTTTTTTTATCATCAACTTTCCAGTAAAAGTCCCAAGGGCTTTGTCCTGCCTGGAGCAAATTTTCAGAGGGACAATTCTGTTTCTGTCATCTGACAGACTGCTTACCTGGAATTGGTCTTTGATCATGGGAAGGTTTATTTGTCTCTCACACTTTTTTCTTTCATATTTGCTAAGTCCAGAAAGTATATATTGAATGTACATTTATAATGGATGTTGGAAAAGTTTAATCAGTCTTTTAATTTACACTAAAAAGTACTTCCATGAGTTAATTAAATATGCATTTGATCCTCTGAAAATTCCAAAAAATGCTGTGTGCTTACTTCACAGGGTGCAGAGGCTCCCAAGACACCTCTAGTTCAAGTGGTGCAGTTTTTGGACCCAGAGACCAGCAAGACTACCTATGTCCCTGTGGACCTGCCAGACCTGGCTCCAAAGCCAAGCTCAGGACAGGACTGCAGGCAGCCTGTGTTGCCCAGCCCAGGTCCTGCCAGCAGAGAGAGGCTTGGCCCACAGCCCCACCTGCCTGCCTGTACTCCCTTCCCTGTGCTGCTGATTGGACCTCGGGAGAAAACGCTTCTGTCCCAGCTGTGTCCCTTGAAGGCCGAGTCCATTAAGGAGGAAGAGCATCGTTCCTCCCTTCAGCAAAACCTCAGTGTTGACTATAAAGAGCTGACTGTGCCTCCTGTTGCAGTGAAGAAGGAACCGATGGAAGAAGATGGTTTTCAGAGCTATGACGAGAGAGGACTGGCTTGGCCTACACAAGAGAATGCAGCACCTCCAGTAATAAAGACAGAACCAGTAGATAAAGATGGTGATGCTCAGTGCTATGATGAGAGAGGAGTGGCTTGGCCTACACAAGAGAATGCAGCACCTCCAGTGGTAGTGAAGACAGAACCAGTAGATGAAGATGGTGATGCTCAGTGCTATGATGAGAGAGGAGTGGCTTGGCCTACACAAGAGAATGCAGCACCTCCAGTAATAAAGACAGAACCGGTAGATGAAGATGGTGATGCTCAGTGCTCTGACGAGAGAGAAGTGGCTTGGCCTACACAAGAGAATGCAGCACCTCCAGTAGTGAAGACAGAACCAGTAGATAAAGATGGTGATGCTCAGTGCTCTGACGAGAGAGGAGTGGCTTGGCCTACCCAAGAGAGTGCAGCACCTCCAGTGGTAGTGAAGACAGGACCAGTAGATGAAGATGGTGATGACTGTAGTTCATCTGACAGCAGATGAGTTTGCATTGCTTCCAGTGGAAGTGAAGATGGAAGCAGTAGAGGAAGATGATGCTCAGTGCTTTGAAGAGACAGGTACATCGGAAAGGAAAGGCGTACAGGATTTTAATGGGTTGAAATGTGTGTGTGTATGAGAGAGAATTTGGGGGTCATGTGAAACAGACCACATCTCCAAATGAGATAGAAATAAAAGAAATAAAGCATTTAATTCCTGGTTTACTTTGAAAGTTATTTCCTTCAACCCCCACTTCCCACCAAAACTCCACCAACCGACCTCCCCACCCCACTCTCTACCACAAAGAACAGCCCACATGTGTTGGAAAGGTGATGGAATGGGTGGAGCTTTGTGCTCCAGGCTTGATGGGGAAACAAGCACAGGCATGGGACAAAATAGTCGTAGTCACTATTTACATCCTTGACTGTCCAAGTGTACAGAGGGGTCAGGCAGTCTGAGGCTGTCCTGGTATGTGGAGTATGTGGAAAGCTGAGCATCCTGCAAGATCTTTCCATACATGCTCAAATGTTCACTACATATGTATGGGGCCAAGTGTGTGTTTGGGTGTTATCTCAGTGGCAGACCATAAGAAAATACCCTTCACCTCGCTGTGATTGCCAATAATTTTATACTCTTCTTGAGGTGGCAAGAAAAATTAGCATGCCAAGAAAAGTCATCAGGTGGATGTCTACATCAGACACACACTCATCGGAGTACATTACTTATGCTCATACAGGAGCACATCGCACATTTTGCACCTGCTCATGCACACACCTTCGTCGGCACACTGGCATAAGACTTGGGGTGTGTTTTGGAGTTGGAATGTAGACGTGGCCAAGAAGCATCTAGCTGATGATGCTGAGCTGCATCGACTAGCCACACAGGAGGCACAAACCAACTGGCACACAACACACAATATGGACACCCCGAGGGAAATAATTACCGGGCAAATTGTGAGCAAAAACGTATACAAAAGACGTCTAATTTTTTTTAGGGATGCAACTCTATATCTTACATTAGCCCTTAGTTTGTTGTGTAACCTTCCTTGATGTGATTATCGAGAAATTCTTGCTTACGCCAAATCAGCACTGTCGTTTTGACATAATTTTGACATAGAATTGAGCTCACGGGCGAAAAATGGCAAGATACACTGAGCTGGAAAACCACCGTCAGCGAAGAGGGTGGAGTTGTCGGACGTTGCCGGTGGAGGTGGGATGCAGAGGTATTGTAGCAGGGTCCGCCATCCATTTTCTGCGAGGGCTGGGCTCCAGGTCTCAGGAGGTGAGTAGAGTAGTGAGGGAGCTGCAAAGGCTGGGCGCCAGGTCTCAGGAGGTCAGTAGAGTAGTGAGGGAGCTGCAAAGGATGGCCGAATCCGCGTCCCTGTGGATCTGGCGGACAAGAAGCTGATTGACCCACTATCCGATGCCCCCCGGTGGCCGACATGGCTGCTTGGGGCCCCCCTAGGCTGAGCTACTGGAGTAGGCCCCGAAAGCTCCACAGCCAGGGGGTGCAGCTGACGAGGGGGGCCGTATGTAGTTCTCCTGTGATTCGACCGGTGCCAAGCCTTCATGCACAGCTGCAGCTTAACGTATTTCATCAGCTTCCACAAGAAACGACCAGTCTGCAGCTGCTGGTTCACTCATTTGGTTGAGAACCACACTCCGCGACGATCTTGGCTAGTGCTTGGTCATGACAAGTTGTTCGAGATTGCAATTTGGGCTTGCCTAGCGCTCGAGCGAGATCTTGAAGGACCTACTGGTTACGGACTGGCCCCTCCCCAAGCAGGCACCATGTGGAACTGGAGCTGGTCTGACCTGCACTCGGTACTGTCAGGCCTGTTGCACACCACGAGACCAAGAAACTGTAAGGAGGTTTTCTTTTTCTTCTAAAAAAACCCAATCTATTCAGAATGAGAAGTATATAAATACAGCTGGCTCAAAAGCAAATCTTTGGTATAAAGACTGCATCTCTAGCCGATTGCACACGAGCAACAAGACATGTGGCCTACACGAGAGAGAGACAGAGACAGAGAGAGAGAGACAGAGACAGACAGAGAGAGAGAGAGACAGAGAGATAGATAGATAGATAGAGAGAGAGAGAGACAGAGAGAGACAGACATACAAAGAGACAGAGAGAGAAAGAGACAGAGAGAGAGAGAGAGAGAAAACCAGAAAAAGTGTACATAATTATATGCTGTAGACCATGAGGAATGGTGAGAGAGATGAAATATGGAATGAGTAAGGGGGAGGGGGGCGGGGATCAGGAGCTATTTGAAGAAGGACCTTTTCTTGTTATTGTATTATTATTATTATTTATATTGGTAATACTGGAGACCAAAAGTCGTTCTTTCTTCAATTATATAGGTAGACTAGCCGCTTCGCGGCCAGGCAATGCGCAAAACGTCAAAGCCACATACAAAGCCAAATTCTTCAGCCACCATTTTGTTTATCTCATTACGTAACCATAACCAAAAATGTGTTCATAGATCTTCATCATTTGACTTTACCTACCCATACACCAAATTTCGGTTAAATCGGAGCACTTTGAGTTTTCGGCGGCCATCTTGTTTGTGCCCACTTCCGGTTACCATGGCGACACCTTTTTTTAACCCCACCCTGACCTGACCCCAGCCCACATCTAACCCCATACCAAGTTTTAAGTCGATGGGACCCCCTGTGTCTCAGGCGGCTTCGCCGCCTTCGACACAGTCGTCCATTGTTTACTCTGCCGCCATTTTGTTTTTCTCGTGACGTAACCATGGTAACCGAAAACTTTGTTCACAGATCTTAATCATTTGACTTGACCAACCCACACACCAAACTTTGGTCAAATCGGAGCACTTTGAGTTTTCGGCGGCCATCTTGTTTGTGCCCACTTCCGGTTACCATGGCAACGCCATTTTTTAAAACCCCACCATGACCTGACCCTGGCCCACATCTAATCCCATTCCAAGTTTTAAGTCGATGGGAACTCCTGTGTCTCAGGCGGCTTCGCCGCCTTCGACACAGTCGTCCAAATTCTTCAGCCGCCATCTTGTTTTTCTCGTGACATAACCATGACAACCAACAAATTATTGCGCAGATCTTCATCATTTGACTGTACCTACCCACACACCAAATTTCGGTCAAATCGGAGCAATTTGAGTTTTCGGCGGCCATCTTGTTTGTGCCCACTTCCGGTTACCATGGCAACTTTTTTTTTTTTAACCCCACCCTGATCTGACCCCGGCCAACACCTAACCCCACACCAAGTTTCACCTACCCACACACCAAATTTCGGTCAAATCGGAGCACTTTGAGTTTTCGGCGGCCATCTTGTTTGTGCCCACTTCCGGTTACCATGGCAACGCCATTTTTTTAACCTCACGTTGACCTGACCCTGGCCCACATCTAACTAACCCCATTCCAAGTTTTAAGTCGATGGGAACTCCTGTGTCTCAGGCGGCTTCGCCGCCTTCGACACAGTCGTCCATTGTTTCTTCAGCCGCCATCTTGTATTTTTTGTCACGTAACCATGACAACCAAATTTTTTTTCTCACAGATATTCATCATCTGACTTTACCTACCCACACACCAAATTTCGGTCAAATCGGAGCACTTTGAGTTTTCGGCGGCCATCTTGTTTGTGCCCACTTCCGGTTACCATGGCAAGACCATTTTTTTAACCCCACGTTGACCTGACCCGGGTCCACACCTAACCCCATACCAAGTTTCAAGTCGATCGGAATAAAACTGTGGAAACGTATGAGTGTCACACAGACACACAGACAGACACACAGACAGCGAAAATATATATACAGACTAGCCGCTTCGCGGCCAGGCAATGCGCAAAGCATCAAAGCCACATACAAAGCCAAATTCGTCAGCCGCCATTTTGTTTTTCTAATTACGTAACCATAACCAAAAATGTGTTCACAGATCTTCATCATTTGACTTTACCTACACATACACCAAATTTCAGTCAAATCGGAGCACTTTGAGTTTTCGGCGGCCGTCTTGTTACCGGTTACCATGGCGACACCTTTTTTTTTTACACCACCATGACCTGACCCCGGTCCACATCTAACTAACTCCATTCCAAATTTTAAGTCGATGGGAACTCCTGTGTCTCAGGCGGCTTCGCCGCCTTCGACACAGTCGTCCATTGTTTCCTCAGCCGCCATTTTGTTTTTCTCGTGACGTAACCATGACAACCAAAAAATGTGTTCACAGATCTTCATCATCTGACTTTACCTACCCGCACACCAAATTTCGGTCAAATCGGAGCACTTTGAGTTTTTGGCGGCCATCTTGTTTGTGCCCACTTCCGGTTACCATAGCAACAACATTTTTTTAACCCCATGTTGACCTGACCCCTGTCCACACCTAACCCCATTCCAAGTTTCAAGTCGACGGGAACTCCTGTGTCTCAGGCGGCGTCGCCGCCTTCGACACAGTCGTCCATTGTTTCCTCAGCCGCCATTTTGTTTTTCTCGTGACGTAACCATGGTAACCAAAAAATTTGTTCACAGATCTTCATCATCTGACTTTACCAACCCGCACACCAAATTTCGGTCAAATCGGAGCACTTTGAGTTTTTGGCGGCCATCTTGTTTGTGCCCACTTCCGGTTACCATGGCAACGCCATTTTTTTTAACCCCACCATGAACTGACCCTGGCCCACATCTAACTAATCCCATTCAAAGTTTCAAGTCGACGGGAACTCCTGTGTCTCAGGCGGCTTCGCCGCCTTCGACACAGTCGTCCATTGTTTCCTCAGCCGCCATCTTGTTTTTCTCATGACGTAGCCATGACAACCAACTTTTTTTTCTCACAGATCTTCATCATCTGACTGTACCTACCCACACACCAAATTTCGGTCAAATCGGAGCACTTTGAGTTTTCGGCGGCCATCTTGTTTGTGCCCACTTCCGGTTTCCATGGCAACACCAATTTTTTAACCCCACGTTGACCTGACCCCGGTCAACACCTAACCCCATACCAAGTTTCAAGTCGATCGGAATAAAACTGTGGAAACGTATGAGTGTCACACACACACACACACACACACACACACACACACACACACACACACACACACACACACACACACAGACAGACAGACAGACAGACAGCGAAAATATATATAGAGATTGGAGGACTTGCTTAATGGACTCTAAAGCTATATGATAATTTAGCCATTTGACTTGATTAATATATTCTTCGGCTAATATTAAAATAAGATTTACAAAAGAAGAGGCCAACTTATCAACAAAGAATATAGAAAATTTACATTAATGGAATGTTGACAGTAAGGAGGTGTAAATTTTCCTCTGCAAGCATTGTTATAGTTTTGTTTTGTTTTGTTTCCACTGGCCGAGAAGAAATAGCACCTGTTTGAATGATCTATCAAGGTTCGGCCAAGCAATAGCTGTTGTCACGGGCCGAGCAGAAATAGCACCTGTTTGAATGATCTATCAAGGTTCGGCCAAGCAATAGCTGTTGTCACGGGCCGAGCAGAAATAGCACCTGTTTGAATGATCTATCAAGGTTCGGCCAAGCAATAGCTGTTGTCACGGGTCGAGGAGAAATTCAAACAAGCGGGAAATGCAGGCGGGATAGACGGAGTTTTACGGCCTGTCCACCTTTGTAGGCTATGTAAGGCCGTTAAGCACAAAAATCTCTAAATTAGTTTACAGTAAGTGCTAATCATGTTACGCTTCCTCTGGTTATTCGCCTCTTACCACTCGCGTAGGGAGACGCAGGGGGTCTATTCTCACCCCCAACCCACAGGGAGACGCGGGGGTCTATTCTCACCCCCAACCCACAGGGAGACGCGGGGGGTCTATTCTCACCCCCAACCCACAGGGAGACGCGGGGGTCTATTCTCACCCCCAACCCACAGGAAGACGCGGGGGGTCTATTCTCACCCCCAACCCACAGGAAGACGCGGGGGGTCTATTCTCACCCCCAACCCACAGGGAGACGCGGGTGGTCTATTCTCACCCCCAACCCACGGGAGGTTAAATACAAACGGGAAATGTACACTCGCCTTCGTGCCACCTTTCCAGTGTGGTGCTGTCGGTTGAGATTATACTTCACATTCTGAAATTTAAATCTGTCTTTGCAACAAGGAATTTTTCAATATATGGATACCGTTGATGTACCACTCTTGGCAGTGGAAATGTTTGTCGGTTGCACAGCGCTGATGAAGAGGAAGCCAAAGAGTATGTACGATGTGCATGCAGACTGGATTTTACAGACAGTGCGCCTATGGCCTTATGATGGACTTCTTCAGGAGATTAAGAACGAGGACCCCCGAGCTTTCCGCATTTTTGTTAGGATGGACGCGCAAAGCCAAGAGCAGCACACACGCATGCACACACATACGCACACGCGCGCGGCACATACAAACGCGGCACACACACATAAACAAACAAGCACACGCCCCACACACACGCACACACTCTCATTCACACACGCACGCACAGAAACACACAAACAAACACACCACAGAGACACACTCACACATACATACACTCAAGCACGCACGCACACGCAAACACACACAAACACACACGTACGCATGCACAAGTACACACACACACACACAGGCATGCACAAACACACACATACATACGCACGCACACAAACACATATACACACAACCGTACACCCCCCACAACAGTTCACACACACACACACACACATACACACACACACACACACACACACACACACACGCACACACACACACACACACCACAATCATACACACACGCATACACACAAACAAACACACACACACACAAACAAACAAAAACACACACAAACACACACGCACACACACGCACACACAACCACAATCGCACACACACAAACAGAAACACACACGCGCGCACACACACACAAACACACACATGCCTGCACACACACAAACACACACACACGCATGCATACACACGCACGCACACACGCACGCACGCGCACCCACACACACACACGTACACGCATGCACACGCACAAACACATACGCACGCACACACGCATGCACACGCGTGCGCGCACACATACATTCACACACAGCACCATAATAAACTCAACCAAGGCAATTCTATCTCTGTTATCGACGCCCATTTCATACCAGTTAAAGACAGATAATGTCTCATCCCTTGTATAAAGGTGTTATATATATATATATATATATATATATATATATATATATATATATATATATATATATATTATATCAGATACAAAATATTGCATGACTAATCTTCTTATCCTTTCTGTGATGACCGCATCATGCTCGTGAATATCTGATAGCAGTCTGGCTGCATTCACAATGAGCACCATACACGGTTGTCTCATAAACCACCGGGGATGAAGGTAGCAACACGTACACCATTGTTTTAATCTTTTCCTTCACCGGGAGAATCAGGCTGCAGTTCAATAAGTCAGTTTATTCTGAGTGGGGCATGCATCTAGTCGGCCTAGGCGGGAGTTTTTTGTCCTAGCCCGTACCGTCTAGGCCGACCGGGTTCCTCTTTATTCAGAATAGACTAACCTATGAAAGGGTTAAAATGTCCTGCAAACTAATGAAAAATGGCGTGTGACGAGAGCAGCAGTATTGCGTAATGTCCATACCACCAGTGTTCCTTAGAAATCAACAGAGAGGATAATCAGCTCTCTGTGCTTTCTGATGTAGGTCAGCTGCAATGTGATTGGGGTGGTGGTGATAGTTGTGGTGATAGTGATGGTGGTGATGGTGGTGGTGGTGGTGGTAGTGGTAGTGGTGATGATAGTGGTGGTGGTGGTAGTGGTGGTGGTGGTGGTGATAGTGGTAGTGATAGTGGGGATGATGGTAGTGGTGGTGGTGGTGGTGGTGATAGTTGTGTTAGTGGTAATGGTGGTAGTGGTAGTGATAGTGGTGGTGATGTGGTGGTGGTGGTGGTGGTAGTGATAGTGGTGGTGAGGTGGTGGTGGTGGTGGTGGTGATAGTGGTGGTGGTGGTGGTGATGGTGGTGGTAGTGGTGGGGTTATTTGTAGTGGTGGTGGAGGTGGTGGTGGTGATGATAGTGGTAGTGATAGTGGGGATGATGGTAGTGGTGGTGATAGTGGTGGTGGTGGTAGTGGTGGTGATAGTGGTGGTGGTAGTGGTGGTAGTGATGGTGGTGGTGGTGGTAGTGGTGGTGATAGTGGTGGTGGTGCTAGTGGTGGTGATAGTGGTAGTGATAGTGGGGATGATGGTAGTGGTGGTGATAGTGGTGGTGGTGGTAGTGATGGTGGTGGTAGTGGTAGTGGTGATGATAGTGGTGGTGGTGGTAGTGGTGGTGGTAGTGGTGGTGGTGGTAGTGGTGGTGATAGTGGTGGTGGTGGTAGTGGTGGTGGTGGTAGTGGTGGTGGTGATGATGATAGTGGTAGTGATAGTGGGGATGATGGTAGTGGTGGTGATAGTGGTGGTGGTGGTAGTGGTGGTGATAGTGGTTGTGTTGGTAGTGATGGTGGTGGTAGTGGTAGTGATAGTGGTGGTGGTGGTAGTGGTGGTGGTGGTGGTGATAGTGGTAGTGATAGTGGGGATGATGGTAGTGGTGGTAATAGTGGTGGTGGTGGTAGTGATAGTGGTGGTGGTAGTAGTGATGGTGGTGGTAGTGGTAGTGATAGTGGTGGTGGTGGTAGTGGTGGTGATAGTGGTGGTGGTGGTAGTTGTGGTGGTGGTGATAGTGGTAGTGATAGTGGGGATGATGGATGATGGTAGTGGTGGTGATAGTGGTGGTGGTGGTAGTGGTGGTGATAGTGGTGGTGGTGGTAGTGATGGTGGTGGTAGTGGTAGTGGTGGTGATAGTGGTGGTGGTCGTAGTGGTGGTGATAGTGGGGGTGGTGGTAGTGATGGTGGTGGTAGTGATGGTGGTGGTGGTGATAGTGGTGGTGGTAGTGATGGTGGTGGTAGTGATGGTGGTGGTGGTAGTGGTGGTGATAGTGGTGGTGGTGGTAGTGGTGGTGATAGTGGTGGTAGTGGTAGTGATGGTGGTGGTAGTGATGGTGGTGGTGGTGATGTGGTGGTGGTAGTGGTGGTGGTGGGAGGGAGGGTGGTGGTAGTGGTGGTGGTGGTGGCGGCGGCGACGACGACGACGACGACGACGACGACGATGATGATGATGGTTGATGACGATGATTGATGACGATGATGATGACTATGATTGATGGCGACGACGATGACTGCGACGACGACGATGATGATGACGACAATGACGACGATGGTGATGTCTTTGCAGCTTCTGTACCTGCAAGGATCACTGCTGCTGCTTCATCTCTTCCGATGACAAGCAAAGCGCTATGGAGTGACGAAGTCTCTTGTCGTATTAATGATGTCTCAGTCACGTGCTCCCTGTGCCCCACTTACCCCAATACATTAAACGCATAACATGCAGTGAATAGAAACAGTGCACTTTTTATTGAAAATAACAGGAATAAATTGATCGGCATGCACCTGCAACTCTGACAAAGTTGATCAAGCTACTTGCATGATAAGTAAAAAAATGTTGGAACAGTTTGACACACGTTATATGCAAAGATGTAAGTACTATCACTAAAATTCCAAATGTGACATGGCCAACAGATGATGGCCTGTGTTGCAGAACAGCAGACCACGCACAAAATACAAGAACTCTCGAAGGGACTCATACGATGCCTCAATAAGTTTTCTCGTCTGCCATTCCACGGCTGGCAAGAGGTCCGTAGAGCCTGTCAAGGCACTGTGCGATATGAGAACCTTCCAGAGCATTGTGTTTTCTTCGGCTGAAGCGGCTTCCTCTTTGACAAGACATGTAAAGATGGAGACTCCGGTTCTACTCAGATCATGTCACTGACGACATGAACAACTTAAGCTGTGGAGATGCCCAGCGATGCACTATAACCAGAGCCAGGATAATCTATTCGTGAATGAAATGAGTATCTTCCGAAAGCTCTATCTCTGATATTGCTGTCTAAACAGATCGACTGTGAGTAGAGCCAGGATCGTCTACCATATCCATGAATGAAATGAGTATCTTCCGAAAATTCTATCTCTGATATTGCTGTCTAAACAGATCGACTGTGAGTAGAGCCAGGATCGTCTACCAACTTCATGAATGAAATGAGTATCTTCCGAAAACTCTATCTCTGATAATGCTGCCTAAAGAGATCGACTGTGAGTAGATCCAGAAGAGGAGTTCGAGAGGAAAAAGAGGAAGACACCCAAGGCAAAACTGTCTCAGATGCCACCCTTTCAACGTGACCTAACTTCCCATTAGTTGTTCAAGGTAGAAATGTCCCACGGTATATGATCTCCAGTGAACTCGACATTTCTCCAGCTAAGGGAAAATGAAAGCAGTTCAACAAAGGTATGGTATTTTGCCAGTGACTCAACAAAGAAGATTTGCCAGATGAAAGAAACTGACTGAAAAGAAATGACAGCGATTTATGTAGTTTTCCCCCAACCTATTATTTCTACTCAAAAAAAGCAAGATTCTCCATCTGGCATCTGCTATATAGGAGTATTCAAAATGAAGAAGAAGAAGAAAAAGAAGAAGAAAAAGAAGAAGAAAAAGAAGAAGAAAAAAAGAAGAAAATGTCATTTAAAAACGCACTAAATTCATTCAGCACTATTAAAACAGAACATTGCAATGAGCTCACTTTCGAATCATTATTTGTTACAAATTGAAGTAAAGACGTATCACAGTGTGCTTTGAATGAAAAAATTCTGAAAACGCAAAAATGAACTCTAATAAAGTTTCCAAAAGACCGACAACGGTACAAGCAACTTGACCAACTACCAATGTCGGAAAGAGCTTTGAAGCTGTGGAGTAGTGGACTCACTCCAACGCCTACTCCAGCGCCCAGGGCAGAACGGCCTCGAGGGTGTGCTCCACCCCTCTCTCCAAGGCTCTCTCAGTTCTGAAACGAAGACTGTTGGACGCAGGCACTTTCCCAAGACCAGGTTGGTCACATCAGACCCACAAGTCGGCGTCAACCACGTGACTCTAGTCTTGCTTGAGGTTCAAAAGAATCGCACACACTCCAAGACCTTGTCGTTGAAAGGAATCAGGACTGAGCAGAGGTCGTCGCCAGTGTATAAAGCTTTAAGAGGAGTGGAGGTTCGAGAACGGCAAGGGAGGCCAACACGCGAAACCCGAGTCCGCCATATTTGATGACAGGGAAGGAAACTGTGTCTGCTGTGATCATGTTCCATGTGTCTGAAAGTGGAAGGGTATCAGCATGCACTTCGGATGTAAAAATGCATAGACTGGCGACCTGTTCCTGCTGAATGATATCTACATTTGCATTATTTCAGAATAAACCTTTTTTTATTACCTGGCTAGAAAAAAAGTTAGTTTAACACTTATGTTTACTTAATCGATCTTCTCCTGCTGAATGATTCCTACATTACCCCCGTTGGGATTGAAATGAATACATTAACGTGGATTAACAAAAGATGAGTTAGCATTCCTTTCATGGCTCAGTACGACTTTGGAAAAAGAAATGTCTTCGTATTTCTAATAGAGCAGAAACACTGTCGTGACGAAACACACTTTTTACACTGCCCTTATCATTAGAAAACGACGTGGGGAAAAGCTGCATTTCATCCCAGTTAAATATGCGTGAAGCAGGAAATTTCGTACAGGATCCCATCAGACTGTAACCAGCATATCGACAGCACCAGTTATTAAAAAGAAGTTCCGAAAATATAGGAGGGTAACCTCAGGAACATTCCATTGTCACCCAGTCGTTTTTGCAAAATTTCGCAGGTCGTTCCGCGCATTCAAGGTAAATAAGAATAGTATTACAGACACCAAAAGAATCTTCGCGCGCTTGATCGTCATGCGTTTGTGACGTCATCCGTTCTAGAACGTTTTCCCCAACAAATGGCGCCACAAAATGACGCAGGCACGGCACTGAGGGCCGATAGACTAGGGGGTGGCGGGATCGAAGATGACGTTTCCGTTTCCGGTGACGTTTTCGTTTCCGTTTCCGTTTCCGTTTCCTAGCAACCGATGGCGTCTCATTCGACCTCGGCTTCAGGGGTCTCGGGCTGCTGCTGCTTTTTGCGATATCCCGTCACCAGGGGGAGCTTGCGTTGTCGGATCCAGTGATGGAGTGACTCCTCAAAACCACCCAGCACTCGTGAGATGATGAACTGAAAGACAACACATTGTTGCATGAGTGAGTGGATGGATGGATGGATGGATGGATGGATGGATGGATGGATGGATGGATGGATGGATGGATGGATGATGGATGGATGGATAGATGGATGGATGGAGGGAGGGAGGGAGGGAGGGAGGGATAGACGGATGTATGGGTGGATACACGGATGGATGGATGGATGGATAGATAGATAGAGGGAGGGAGGGATAGATGGAGGGAGCGAGGGATAGATGGATGGATAAATGGACGGAAGGAGGGACGGAGGGAAGGAAGGTGAAACGGATGGATGGATGAATGAATGAACGGGTGGATGAATGGGTGGATGGATGAAGGAATGGATGATAGAGGAAGGGATAGAGGAATGGAGGGAGAGATGGATGGATGGATGGATGGGTGGATGGGTGGGTGGAAGGATGGATGGGTGGATGGGTGGGTGGAGGGATGGATGGGTGGATGGGTGGGTGGAGGGATAGATGGATGGAGGAATGGATAGATGGGTGGAGGGATAGATGGATGGATGGACGGAAGGAGGGACGGAGGGAAGGAAGGTGAGACGAGTAAATGGATAGATGGATGGATGAATGAACGGATGGATGGATGGATGAATGGATGAAGGAATGGATGGATAGAGGGAGGGATAGATAGAGGAATGGATGGAGAGGTGGATGGATAGATGGATGGATGGGTGAGTGGAGGAATAGATGGATGGAGGGATAGATGGAGGGAAGGAGGGAGAGAGGGATGGATGGACGGAAGGAGGGACGGAGGGAAGGAAGGTGAGACGATTGGATGGATAGATGGATGGATGATAAACGGATGGATGGACGGATGGAAGGAGGGATGCAGGGAGGGACGGACGGACGGACGAACGAACGGATGGAGGGAGGGAGGGAGGGAGGGACGAATGAATGGACGGAGGGAGGGAAGGAGGAATGGATGGAGGGAAGGAGGGAGGGAGGGAGGGATGGATAAATGAATAGAAGGGTGAGAAACTGGATGGAAGGTGGGACGGTTTGATGGATGGACGGGCGGATGAATGGATGCGTGGATGGATCGATGAATGAATGGGTGGATAATATGTAAAGGCCTATAATCCTTTGACTGGCAAATACGGTCATATTCTCTCATTAATATAGAAGTGGTTCCAGGAGTCATATGTAACAAAATTAATGACTATGTGGATTGAACGTGAATAATACATGAATCAGTCTCTCACAGTGAATTTGCTGATGATACCCACCTCTACAACTCCTCCCATCCCAGTCAAATCCACTCTCTTCTTTCTACCAGCGAACACTGTATCTCTGACGTGAAACGGTGGATGACCCTGAACAAGCTCCAACAATGACTCAAAAACTGAAGCACTCCTGGTGGGCGGCGGAGGCGAATCGGATCAGGCCCTCAAACTAACCATTGGTCACAGTGACATCGTCTTCTCTCAGTCTGTTAGAAATTTAGGCGTCATGTTTGACGATGATCTGTCAATGAGAGCTCATATCAACAAAGTCTGTCAGTTAGCATATTATGAGTTAAGGAAAATTAGTACCATTCGTCATTATCTTTCTCAGCAGGCCACCAAAACGCTCATCACATCACTTGTTCTGTCTCGTCTCGACTATGGAAACTCTCTTCTCGCTGGCATCCCTGACACTCTGCTTAACAAACTCCAGAAAGTTCAGAATTGCGCTGCTAGGCTAGTTTTTCGATGTCCCAAGCGTACCCATGTCTCTCCACTCCTACATACACTTCACTGGCTCCCCATCTCTCAGAGGATAGATTATAAACTTGCTACTTTGTGCTTCAAGGCCATCAACAACACCGCACCACACGCTCTTACAGAAATTCTTACAGTCTACACGCCCTCCAGATCTCTACGCTCAGCTGCTGACTCTAGAATACTTAAGGTCCCCCGCCGTAACAAGAAAACTCAAGGACAGCGTGCCTTCTCCTATATTGGACCTGTAACCTGGAATAGTCTCCCTCTCTCAGTCCGTCATTCTGACACTCTGCCCCAGTTCAAAAGTGCTCTAAAGACCCACCTCTTCCGATCCGCCTTTCCCGCTGAGCTGCTTCGCCTTACTTGACCTGGCCTGCAAGTGCTGTGTATATTGTATAGTTTGTTCTATTGGACTTTAGTTTTTGTTTTGTTTATGTGTGTAGTGTGTGAGTTTTTGTGGGAATGTGGTGTTGAGTAGTTGTATGAGTGTTGATTCTTTGGATTGTAAACGCCATGAGCTTGCCTGTCAAGGGAAGGTATGTGCGTAAATAAACTATATTACAAGGACTACTAAAGAGAAAGGACTAGCACAGTCTATGTTCAGACTTTCCTAGCAAAGGCCATTTGCCTCCTCACTCTGTTTGTCTATCATTTGCAATTTTTCTCTTTAAAACTACCATTTAATGTGTCCTAAAGGTTATGATGTAGTATTAACATAATCTTAGTTTGATTTTGTAAAGTTTAAATATGAATTTTATTGCCAACATGAGGTATAGAGGGTCTCTCCAGTAGCACGCGTTCACACTAAAGTATTATCAATCTAAACACCTGTCTTTCTTTTGCAATAAGTGTATTGTACAATTTTTTAAACATGATTTGGGAAAACAATATGACACATCCAGTCCCAATACACACACACTCTGTCTGTCTGCAGACACACACATCCAGTCCCAATACACACACACTCTGTCTGTCTGCACACACACACATCCTGTCCCAATACACACACACTGTCTGTCTGCAGACACACATCCAGTCCCAATACACACACACTCTGTCTGTCTGCAGACACACACATCCAGTCCCAATACACACACACTGTCTGCAGACACACACATCCAGTCCCAATACACACTCTGTCTGTCTGCAGACACACACATCCAGTCCCAATACACACACTCTGTCTGTCTGCAGACACACACATCCAGTCCCAATACACACACACTGTCTGCAGACACACACATCCAGTCCCAATACACACACACTGTCTGCAGACACACACATCCAGTCCCAATACACACACACTCTCTGTCTGCAGACACACACATCCAGTCCCAATACACACACACTGTCTGCAGACACACACATCCAGTCCCAATACACACACACTGTCTGTCTGCAGACACACACATCCAGTCCCAATACACACACACTATGTCTGTCTGCAGACACACACATCCAGTCCCAATACACACACTGTCTGTCTGCAGACACACACATCCAGTCCCAATACACACACTGTCTGTCTGCAGACACACACATCCAGTCCCAATACACACACTCTGTCTGTCTGCAGACACACACATCCAGTCCCAATACACACACTGTCTGTCTGCAGACACACACATCCAGTCCCAATACACACACTGTCTGTCTGCAGACACACACATCCAGTCCCAATACACACACACTCTGTCTGCAGACACACACATCCAGTCCCAATACACACACACTGTCTGTCTGCAGACACACACATCCAGTCCCAATACACACACACTCTGTCTGCAGACACACACATCCAGTCCCAATACACACACACTGTCTGCAGACACACACATCCAGTCCCAATACACACACACTGTCTGCAGACACACACATCCAGTCCCAATACACACACACTGTCTGCAGACACACACATCCAGTCCCAATACACACACACTCTGTCTGCAGACACACACATCCAGTCCCAATACACACACACTGTCTGCAGACACACACATCCAGTCCCAATACACACACACTGTCTGCAGACACACACATCCAGTCCCAATACACACACACTGTCTGTCTGCAGACACACACATCCAGTCCCAATACACACACATCTGTCTGCAGACACACACATCCAGTCCCAATACACACACACTGTCTGCAGACACACACATCCAGTCCCAATACACACACACTGTCTGTCTGCAGACACACACATCCAGTCCCAATACACACACACTGTCTGTCTGCAGACACACACATCCAGTCCCAATACACACACACTGTCTGCAGACACACACATCCAGTCCCAATACACACACTCTGTCTGCAGACACACACATCCAGTCCCAATACACACACACTGTCTGCAGACACACACATCCAGTCCCAATACACACACACTGTCTGTCTGCAGACACACACATCCAGTCCCAATACACACACACTGTCTGCAGACACACACATCCAGTCCCAATACACACACACTGTCTGCAGACACACACATCCAGTCCCAATACACACACACTGTCTGCAGACACACACATCCAGTCCCAATACACACACACTGTCTGCAGACACACACATCCAGTCCCAATACACACACACTGTCTGCAGACACACACATCCAGTCCCAATACACACACACTGTCTGCAGACACACACATCCAGTCCCAATACACACACACTGTCTGCAGACACACACATCCAGTCCCAATACACACACATCTGTCTGCAGACACACACATCCAGTCCCAATACACACACACATCTGTCTGCAGACACACACATCCAGTCCCAATACACACACACTGTCTGCAGACACACACATCCAGTCCCAATACACACACACTGTCTGCAGACACACACATCCAGTCCCAATACACACACACTGTCTGCAGACACACACATCCAGTCCCAATACACACACACTGTCTGCAGACACACACATCCAGTCCCAATACACACACACTGTCTGCAGACACACACATCCAGTCCCAATACACACACACTCTGTCTGCAGACACACACATCCAGTCCCAATACACACACACTGTCTGCAGACACACACATCCAGTCCCAATACACACACTCTGTCTGTCTGCAGACACACACATCCAGTCCCAATACACACACACTCTGTCTGCAGACACACACATCCAGTCCCAATACACACACACTGTCTGCAGACACACACATCCAGTCCCAATACACACACACTGTCTGCAGACACACACATCCAGTCCCAATACACACACACTCTGTCTGCAGACACACACATCCAGTCCCAATACACACACACTGTCTGCAGACACACACATCCAGTCCCAATACACACACACTGTCTGTCTGCAGACACACACATCCAGTCCCAATACACACACACACTCTGTCTGCAGACACACACATCCAGTCCCAATACACACACACTCTGTCTGCAGACACACACATCCAGTCCCAATACACACACACTGTCTGCAGACACACACATCCTGTCCCAATACACACACACTGTCTGCAGACACACACATCCAGTCCCAATACACACACACTGTCTGTCTGCAGACACACACATCCAGTCCCAATACACACACACCTGTCTGCAGACACACACATCCAGTCCCAATACACACACACTGTCTGCAGACACACACATCCAGTCCCAATACACACACTCTGTCTGTCTGCAGACACACACATCCAGTCCCAATACACACACACTGTCTGTCTGCAGACACACACATCCTGTCCCAATACACACACACTGTCTGTCTGCAGACACACACATCCAGTCCCAATACACACACACTCTGTCTGTCTGCAGACACACACATCCTGTCCCAATACACACACTCTGTCTGCAGACACACACATCCTGTCCCAATACACACACACTCTGTCTGTCTACAGACACACACATCCAGTCCCAATACACACTGTCTGTCTGCAGACACACACATCCAGTCTTTAGTAGTCCTTGGGAGTCGGCAAGCAAGAAGCTGGTACATCGAAGATGCTAGGCGGATTGGCAGGTCGTGTTCCTCCAGGAATTTTCACAGTTTGGTGATCCGCTGGCCAGTGTCTCTCGCAAACGAAAAACTTCTCTGGGTCGATGGAAAAGTTCTTGCGTGGAGGCACACAGCAAGCCACATGTCCTCCTCTTCATCTTGGATTTGAACTCTACACTTATTTGCTGCATTATAGTTACCTTTGCAGTTAACTACACCACACTTCGTCGGCATTCTGAAAAAAACACTTGCTACGAGCAGACGTACACAATCAAAACACTTGCTACGAGCAGACGTACTTCGCGGGCCGCCATTACAGTGTAGATCGAACAACTTGTTTGCGAATGCGAGTTGCAAAATAGTCCACACTTGAAGAAACCGTGATCTCTTAACAGAGTCTTTTAGTGTCATTTAACTTTATTTGAAACACTTTCATAACAATGTGAAACAGTACATGGGCTTTTGGAGTAAAATAATCGAAATATATTTATTAATTTTTTTACAGTATATTACTACTCGCAACCCGTGTGATGTTTTGCTAAAAATAGATCTCAGCTGCCTGCCAGCTCGAATCGCGTTGGCCTTTGCTAGCTGCGCTGAATCTAAGCTTTGCAAGTCCTTCTCTTTAGTAGTCCTTGCTATATTATTATTATTATTATTATTATTATTATTATTATTATTATTATTATTATTATTATTATTGTTATTGTTGTTATTGTTGTTATTGTTATTAGTAGTAGTAGTAGTAGTAGTAGTAGTAGTAGTAGTAGTAGTAGTATTATTATTATTATTATTATTATTATTATTAATATTATTATTATTCACAATCTGCGTTAATAGATGCATTTACCTGTAAAGAGAGGCGAATTTTCCATTCCACTGACAATGACAGACAGATGTGATGGTCCCGCAGTAAAAGAGGACTTCATTGCATGCTTTCACAGTATAGACATACACTTAACATTCGAAGCACACAGCAGGGATGTACACAGTTTTAAGTAAACATATGTACACACACAAGTAGAAAACAACATGATGTAAAAAGCATCCATTTCAAACTCTCCATTGAAATCATTTCAACACTATTTCCCCTTCCTTTTGTGTAAATTTAGTGCACGCATTTGATTGTACCAAATGGAATCATAGTGACTGAATGTTGACCCATTACTTGTGTCTTTTTTTCTCCCATTATAATTATTCCCTTGCTGGCGATAACATTTCATTGTTATTTAAAAACATTATCTCTTTCTCCCACTCGTCACGTCATCCTATCAACCGTCTTTTTTTCGATTCCCTCCTTGCTTCCTCGAAATTACTGCCTGATTACACGTGTGTATATTTGCAGCAGATTTGTTTAGGGAAGAAAGTCATTCAATCAGTTGTGGTATTGTAAGCGTGTGGTAGTGGTGATGGTGGTGGTGGTGGTACTGGTAATGTTGTTGATGGTGGTGGTGGTGGTGTGGTGGTGTGTGTTTGCATGTGAGTGGTTGTGTGTGTGTGTGTGTTTGTGTGTGTGTGTGTGTGTGAGAGAGAGAGAGAGAGAGAGAGAGAGAGAGAGAGAGAGAGAGAGAGAGAGAGAGAGAGAGAGAGAGAGGATCAAAATCATTGAGGACTACTCGAAAACAACAGATTTGAGTATTGTTTATTCGTAATAAGGTTGTCGATTTCATGTCCTCATGGTCGTCCGTGTCATCGGCCAGGTCTGAAGAAATACCTGGTCTTTGTCTGAATGAGTTCAGCTCATATCCCCCACAGTTCCTTGGCCCCCTCCCTCATTAGCTCGGCCCCTTGGTTGCTGGACTTTGGGGCCTATTCCAGTAGCCTAGCAATGGGGGGCCCTGGGGGACCCCAACAGTGCCAGGTAGCTATAGCGGGGACCATCGAGACGGTATTAGATCAACGCGATGCAACTGCTGTGCATGAACACACAGCCACAGCCTCGTTTGCAGGCACAGAGCCGCAGTACCTTCTGCTGAGATATGCAGCACGAGGACAACTTTTACAATCTTTCGACATTGACTTTGCGTCCTTTGACTTACCTCCAGAGCCTGCTGTACGCTTATCTGGCATAATTCGTACGCCGGAAGTGACATCACCAGCATGCACAACTTGGCCTGCAATGATGACGTCAGTCAAGGCGTGCTTATCACGGTAACATTCTACGTCATTTTTTTCGTCACGCAGTTCACTTCACTGTGAGTGTGATCAAACAAGCTCCGTCGCTTGCCACCTTGCAGTCTTCTTTTCTGTGATTAAGGGGAGGTACAACCTGAGGAGGTGAAAATCTTACTTCTTGCCTTTAGACTTCTGCAATGCAAGTATGTTGTAGGCTTTGACAAGTAGAATTAAAAAATTAATTTTTCATGTTTTTAAGATTGGTCATGTGACCAACATGGTCGCCTGATCTATAAATAGTAACACAACAAATAATTTCAATAACTCAACACAGAATGAAGCCATTTACATGAAATTTATTGTGAAGATAAAGGATACAATGCTGTAGGGCAAGAACAACAAATTTAAGCTCTGTAACATATTTACACAAAGTTATGAATTTTTGGAAAAAAAGATAGATGAAACGCGCATAATTTCCCCACAGTTTTCTACTAAATTTACCATACTAGCAAAAGTACACTACATAAAAGAAAAAAGCTTGGTTCTTGCCCTGTACAATTTAATGCAGATCAACTCTGTAAAAAATCAAAACTGTACAATGAACATGTTGCCCCTGCTGCTCAAAAAACAAAATACCCTCATTGCCAAAAACCAAATTTGAGAAAAAGCCCAATTAAAGCTTTGGAAAGGAAATGCACCAAGAAAACCTAGTAGGAACCACTTCCAGCTTTGTAGGAAGGTTCCCCCTCCTCTCTAGCAGAGGTAGACCTCTTCCTTTTTCTCCTCACTGCCTTGGCCTCTGCAGTGCTGACCACCAAGGATGCCTGCACTCTGCCTTAGTCAAGTCTCTGAAACCCCCTTTTCAGGTTCGTACCACATTTCAAGCTCAGTTTTTGGAAGATCTTGATTCTTCTACATTCCCCATAATTGAAAACCACAACTGCATCATGCACTGCAGCTTCCAATCTCTCTCTCTCCCATCATATGTTCTTTTGGGACATCTGCTCCAAGACTTTCATAGGTTTTTTTTGTCCCTCCATGTTCACACTTGCTGAGGAGTTCATCACTAGCCAGTTCTTCAAAGACAGGGAGAATTGTCTGAGTGACAAATTCTGGGAAGGCATGTTGATTAACCTTCTTCATGTCCCCATGTTTGACAATGTCTATGATCCTGTAACCAGTCACCAGATGATCTGTAGTCTGGGATGAGGAAGCAGTAGCAGCAGCAGCAGCGTGGAGCTTCTTTGAAGAGGCTGTCTCTCTGGTTGCCACAGGAGGATTTTTCTTCTTCTTGCTATAGTGACGTTTCTTTCCCTTGTAATACGGTTTTTTGGGCATTGCTGCAGAAAATACACAAACAGGGATTAGGCTTTAGCATGCACTGCAGAATATATGGCATCTAAGAAAATCAATAGCAGTAAATAGCGTTATTTTGATCAGAAACAAAAACCTACACGATACTGGAAGTGGGCGTGGGTGAACAGTGAGTGAAATTCCAAATAAACACCCAACAATAACAACCGGTCACGATCGTGAATGAAACAATAAGGCCGTTCAGATCTCTGTGTATGGGCAAGGATGCAGGAGAAAATCTAATCTCTTATCATACACAGCAGTATTTCCCACAGTTTCATTCCCACAGTCCAAAATGCGAAGATCAATTGAATGTAAACAAAAAGTTGGAGACATCGCACGCGATGTTCCCAAACGTTACTCAAATATCTATCAACATAACTATTCAGATCTTGAAATCATGAAGGTATACATACCTGTAGCTTGCAGATGGTGTTCAGACACATAAATTTGTTCGAATCCAGCAGAAAACACCAGCTGTAGGTGTATTTCGTTCGCCGCTCGAAGCTGAGAAACGCAAGTCGACCATGTGCCATGCACGTATATTAGCTGCGCTCTGATTGGTCGAAACCAAGGGTTCATCTAAGAGTGGATTTAAAAAGCTGAATTGTGGTGAAAAAAGAAAAGAAATCGGAGCAGTAGATTTTGAAACATGAATAAGTCAAATTATGCATATTTAATGAGGTAATTTATTCAAAAACCTAGGCATCAAAAGATTGCTAAAAGGCGTACTTACTTAGATTCTTTTTCATTGATATTTTGATACATTGTACGGGAGTGGTTACACATTGACATCGTGTACAAAACTCATTTTCGATATTTTTGATGAAAAATGA
>JAWQFJ010024810.1:0-15546 GCA_034096865.1 Theodoxus fluviatilis
GACAGTAGACGGAGTACGAGTGCAAGGACTCCGCGACACTGGATCGCAGGTGTGCGTAGTGAAGCGTGCACTTGTGGCACCTTCTAAGTTCACGGGTCAGGAACTGGAGGTAGCCATGGCTGAGGGTAGCCTGAAGAGATTCTGTCCAGTTGTCCGAGTGACGATAGATAGTCCTTTCTACTCGGGGGACGTCGAGGCGGCTGTGATGGAATCACCCACCGCCGACTTTATCATTGGGAATCATGCTCTGCTGAGCGATTCCAGAGTCCTTCCTGTCTACGCAACACCGAAGTCAGTCTCGGTGTTGACGTGTACACGGGTAGCTGCTAAGGGGAAGGAAAGGTCAGCTCCACTGCGTGTAGTTTCGCCAGGTTTGGGGGAGGTAACACCTGAGCGACTGAGAGAGTTGCAGCTGTCTGACCCTACACTCCGTCACTGCCGTGAGGCAGCGGAGAAGGGAACCGTGAGTTTGACCAAGTATGGGGGAGAAATCCACTTCGTGTGGAAAGAGGGACTTTTGTATAGGGAGTTCTGTGGGAGGGACGCGGCGGACACTCAAGTGGTGGTGCCGAGTCAGCTTAGGCTGGGAGTCTTGCGCTTTGCCCACGAACTACCCAGGGGAGAACACGTGGGAGTGCAGAGGACCAGAGAGAGAGTCTGGAAGCACTACTACTGGCCCGGGATGTGCCCTGATACACGTCGTTACGTGTCATCCTGCGACGGGTGTCAACGGGCTCGTCCTCGGCTATGGAGGGTGCGGGAGAGAGGCGTCGGCGCGAGTAGTCGTGTGACGCGGGCACAGTGGTGCCACCCTGCTCAATCACCTACGGGGGGTGAGAGCGGCGTCAGCGCGAGTAGTCGTGTGACGCGGGCGCAGTGGTGCCGCACTGCTCGATCACCTACGGAGGGTGAGAGAGGCCACTGCGCGAGTAGACGTGTGACGGGACCCGCGAGTATCACACTGCCAACTCGCCCACAGGGGGTGAGATGGGGTGCGATCCGCCTGTGACCGGGGGTCGTCTCCGCCGCGTGCAGGGAGAGGGGCGGGGAGATCGGTGCTATGTCTGTGTCCCACGGGATAACAGACTTCTAAGAGGATTTCCGATCCTGACGCTCATGTGGTGAAGTAGAGTTTGTTGGGGGTGGATCATTCCTGGGCGAGGGTTGGTGTGGGGACACATGGGTGGCGTTTTCCTGTGGCCAGGGTTTTCGTCTCCTGTCTCTGTACCGATCGTTTTCTCGTGGGATAAAATAGATCTCTTTACCTGGGAGGAAAGTCGACGGTTGAGGGAGGGTACTTTCATGACATGAGTGGACAGAGACGTCGGTGAAGAAGTTTTAACAGGTGCTGACTGGGGAGTCAGTAGTTAAGCAGGAAGGCTTGTCGCGTGACGCGACGTTTGGTGTGATTAGAGATAAATGATTGGGGGGTGATTAATTACGGTGACACCGTATTCTTCAAAATAACGGTTAGGGTTATGTCTCGCTATAGCTTAGGCGGGAAAATCTCAGCTAGGCACGTGCTGGGAGGGTGAGCGTTTTGTAAGGGGATTACCTATTGACCTGGCACGGGCTGGAGGTCAGTAAAATTAAGCACTCTGATTGGGTGCGCTCTACCGCGCGACGGAGGTTTCTTGATCCGGGCGACGTGGTTTAAGCAGACGGGTTCATCGCTCTAGATGAAGAAGGACGTGTGGGCGATGAGCTCTGCGATCCGAGGCCACAGGTGGTCTGGGGCGAAGTTTGTCTTCGCATTTTTCTTGCCTTGGTGGCTAGACCAGCCAGCCAAGGAAGCTTCAGGGAATTAGTCTTGAACTGGACGTGGAGAAGTTGTCGGCGTTTTCACAGCCTTTGTTGGGGTAAGGACGAAATCTTGTTTCGCTCGTTTTGCCATGTGGGTAAATGACCGTTCGAAATGTCAGTGGGAAAGAATTCAATTGCTGGGATGGTATAAGTAAGCTTAAAAGTATGGGACTCGTTTCTTTGGTGGAAATGGATAAACTTCTTTTATATTGGGTTGTAAATTCGTGCAATCTCGTTTTAACGCCAGGATGGGTTTTCTAAACGAAATGTTTCTCGCAGGGGGAAGCGAGGAGGGGGATTGTTTCAGAACACGTGGGTTAAGGGCGGTCGCCCTATTTCTAATTAATTCAATGAAAGAATTTGTGGGGAAAAAGAGATAGTAGCTTACTGGTATGGGTCGATATGTTATAGGCTTTGTGGAGTATCTGAATCTTACGGATGGTGTGCTGCTGACGTGGACGTTGGCGGATTGGTGGACTGGCGACGCTGCTTTCTACCAAGAGCTTCAAGGAGCTCTGCTTTCCAGCACTGGGCGGAAGTACCAGGTGCTGCCGACGGACGGTCTTCTTCAAGTGCACGGAGGTGTACTGGGTTCCTCTACGTTTGGGTGTCCAGAGTGCAAGTACTGTTTCGTGCAGCGAAACGAGTCTAGTGGGAGAATAGACTGTAAATTTCCAAAGGGTTGTGTGGGTAGTCTAACTCTGTGAGATAAGGAGTGGGACACTTCTGAGAGTAGACTGGAATTCTAGGGGAAGGAATTCGAACTCGGACAGGGAAGCCTGGGGGGGGTAAGGTGGTCGGACTTATGTACTTTCATTCACGCGAGGTGATGAAGGGTGCAGTAGCGGGTTGCAATAAGGAGACATGCAACGGTGCAGTGTGAAGTACTATCTGATTCACTAGTCTTGAATGACGTGTTTCACACTGTGACAGACTTGGATTCGATCGCTGGATAACCTTACTTGTGTTTTAAGGGTTGACTTTGAATAGAGTTAGGCGGAGCCTATCTACATGCTTAAAGGAGGGGCCTATGGTATTTCTTCTTGGGGGAGAAGAAAAAAACTGGCGTTTTGGGGTGGCATGTGTCATTTGGGTGTGTGTGTAGGTTGTATTCTTGGATTCGAGAGGAAGCCAAGAGCTGGTAAGCACACGTTTTCTCATTTGTTTCTCTGTTCGCTCGCCTGTCATGACTGCATAGCGGAGGGACGCTTCTGATTGGCTGGAGTGAGAGGGAGAGAGCAGTTGAGCGGAGCACCAGTGGAAAGGGGGCGTGGCTTCGGGTTTGTTGACATCCGAGCACTCCATTGCTCGGAGTCGGGGTCATGTTTATCTTCTCAGGGAGAGGAGTGGATATATTTGGACGGGGTTCTTGTGTGACCATTGATGTTGCTCTAAGCTGGGACTGTTGAGAATTAAGAGTAAGGTTTCTTTTGTTGACACTTCGTTGTTGACAAGTCTTGTTGAAGGACTTAGCACATTAGGAGAGGGGTGGTGTGGACTTATATTTCTGGGGTTGGAAGTAGAGTGTGTGAATCTTATTAGTAGAGATTATTCTTGTTCTGACCAGGACGGTCAGAACGAGTGGTGGAAGAGTGGGGTTTGTGAGAGAAACTTGGAAGTATTTTTCTCTGTTTTGGTGGAGCTGGAGTTGGAAGTGGAGTTTGGTTTTTTTCATCACAGTGTCAACTTAGCACGTTACCGGTAACGTTGTTATTGTTGTTTGTGACTTGCTTTCTTGCTAGTATTGAGATTCGTAAACCTTTTGCTTGAAGGTTGTTGTTGTTGTTGTTTGCTTTCTCTGTTTACAGCGGAAGTGTCGCCATCTTGTTTCCGCTGGGCTGAGGCTGTGTTATTGTTTTGAGTTTGACCTTTATTTTATTGGACGCTGCTGGCGTCCACCCCTCACTGCTTTGGGCAGAAGGGAAAAGTTTCTGTGCTTGATTAAACTGTTATTTTGTACCAGATTCAGTGGTTCTTTCTCACTTTGTTGTTCTGACATTGATTGATTGTTGTGGTGTCCCCCAAGGAGTGGCAGTTAAGTTTTGTTGTAAACTCTAGAGTGTCAAATGGCTTTCACCTTCAGGGCGATTACATCGTTCCTGAAGGATTGAAGGTGTAGAATCGCAAAACTACATTATAGCTGTTAGATACCGCGACAAGTTAGCGAGCCTGCCCAGGATAATATCTAAGTTTCTAATTTTTGAGAAAATTATTTCATTTTTGTCGAACTGCCCACACCTTTGGGGAACACGGAACCACTGATGACGGGTTGATTATATTGTATTTTCTATGCTTGTTGCTTGTTGCTGTTATTATCCTGCTTGCTCGTGCATTTTCTTTGCAGTTTGTGTTTGAGATTAGCTGCTAGATTATTTCACTCGGGTTGTGAAAGCTTGAGATTATGGAGCTTCGTTCAAGACGTGCTACCGGGGAGGGTAGCGACGACGACTCAGGGGTAGAGACCAGAGGAGAGAGAATTGATAGGTGGCGCTCCTTTGCTACTGAGTTGGGTGTAGAAGCTTCCATGATTCCAACGTTTGTAGCAGAGCGTATGACTCAGGAGGAGGCGGAGATGACGCGTTTGCAGATGGAGAGAACAAAACTGGAGGATGCACGAGAGCGAGAGGAAGAGAGAGAAGAAAGAGAGCATGCGGAGGCAGAAGAAAGATTGAAGAGGGAGAGAAAGAGAGAGAAAGAGAGAGCAGAGAGAGCGTGTAGAAGCAGAAGGGAGAGCTGAGAGAGAGAGTGTAGAAGCAGAAGAGAGATTGAAAAGGGAGAGAGAGGAGCATGCTTTGCGGATGCAACTGCTGACTCAGGGAGCTAGGTTGAGAACTCGAGTGGACGAGGATCTTCCGAGTGTGAGTGAGGAGTCGGATGAGAGTCGAGGGGATCCGAATTTTAGGGCTTCTATTCCTCTTTTCGATGAGACGAGGGAAGAGATCGCTACGTGGCTGCGTAGGTTCGAACGTGTGGCAAACGTATGCAAGTGGGCAGAAGACACTTGGGCTACTCGCGTATCCACTAAGCTTACGGGGAAAGCGGCAGAGTTGTATAACTCCTTAGATGATGAAACTGCGGAGAACTATGTGAGTCTGAAAGCAGCGCTGCTAACGCGCTACCAGCTCACCGCGGAAACCTACCGGCTGAGGTTTTGATCCTGCAAGAGAAAAGAGAGCGAGACCTTCGCGCAGTATGGTGCTCGCGTCTCGGAGAACCTTACGAAATGGCAGGAGCTTTCTAGTATTAGCGAGTTAAAGCAACTCATCCTCCTCGAGCAGTTTTTGCAGTCTCTGTCACCCGAGATGACTGCGTATATCCGGGAGAAAGAGCCCCAGACGTTGGCCGAGGCAGTTAAGTCTGCGGAAATCCATTTTGAAGCGCACGGCAGGTGCGAAAGGAAGCCACCCCAGCAAGGTCGACCACAGGGTGGGAACCAGGGTGCAGAGGGGAAGGCTAATGGGGGGAAAACCAAAGGGATGGGAGCAAGGGCGCAGAGCAACCAGAAGTGCTACCTCTGTTATTCGCCTAAGCACTTCGCACGGGATTGCCCGAGGCGAGTGAAGACCGCTGCCAAGTCCGTAGGAGCCGTTGTAGTTCCGACTTTGTGTTTTCCGTGTAACCAGCAGCGCTACGATCCGAGATGTTATGTGACAGTAGACGGAGTACGAGTGCAAGGACTCCGCGACACTAGATCGCAGGTGTGCATAGTGAAGCGTGCACTTGTGGCACCTTCTAATTTCACAGGTCAGGAACTGGAGGTAGCCATGGCTGAGGGTAGCCTGAAGAGATTCTGTCCAGTTGTCCGAGTGACGATAGATAGTCCTTTCTACTCGGGGGACGTCGAGGCGGCTGTGATGGAATCACCCACCGCCGACTTTATCATTGGGAATCATGCTCTGCTGAGCGATTCCAGAGTCCTTCCTGTCTACGCGACACCGAAGTCAGTCTCGGTGTTGACGTGTACACGGGCAGCTGCTAAGGGGAGGGAAAGGTCAGCTCCACTGCGTGTAGTTTCGCCAGGTTTGGGGGAGGTAACACCTGAGCGACTGAGGGAGTTGCAGCTGTCTGACCCTACACTCCATCACTGCCGTGAGGCAGCGGAGGAGGGAACCGTGAGTTTGACCAAGTATGGGGGAGAAATCCACTTCGTGTGGAAAGAGGGACTTTTGTATAGGGAGTTCTGTGGGAGGGACGCGGCAGACACTCAAGTGGTGGTGCCGAGTCAGCTTAGGCTGGGAGTCTTGCGCTTTGCCCACGAACTACCCAGGGGAGAACACGTGGGAGTGCAGAGGACCAGAGAGAGAGTCTGGAAGCACTACTACTGGCCCGGGATGTGCCCTGATACACGTCGTTACGTGTCATCCTGCGACGGGTGTCAACGGGCTCGTCCTCGGCTATGGAGGGTGCGGGAGAGAGGCGTCGGCGCGAGTAGTCGTGTGACGCGGGCACAGTGGTGCCACCCTGCTCAATCACCTACGGGGGGTGAGAGCGGCGTCAGCGCGAGTAGTCGTGTGACGCGGGCGCAGTGGTGCCGCACTGCTCGATCACCTACGGAGGGTGAGAGAGGCCACTGCGCGAGTAGACGTGTGACGGGACCCGCGAGTATCACACTGCCAACTCGCCCACAGGGGGTGAGATGGGGTGCGATCCGCCTGTGACCGGGGGTCGTCTCCGCCGCGTGCAGGGAGAGGGGCGGGGAGATCGGTGCTATGTCTGTGTCCCACGGGATAACAGACTTCTAAGAGGATTTCCGATCCTGACGCTCATGTGGTGAAGTAGAGTTTGTTGGGGGGTAGATCATTCCTGGGCGAGGGTTGGTGTGGGGACACATGGGTGGCGTTTTCCTGTGGCCAGGGTTTTCGTCTCCTGTCTCTGTATCGATCGTTTTCTCGTGGGATAAAATAGATCTCTTTACCTGGGAGGAAAGTCGATGGTTGAGGGAGGGTACTTTCATGACATGAGTGGACAGAGACGTCGGTGAAGAAGTTTTAACAGGTGCTGACTGGGGAGTCAGTAGTTAAGCAGGAAGGCTTGTCGCGTGACGCGGCGTTTGGTGTGATTAGAGATAAATGATTGGGGGGTGATTAATTACGGTGACACCATAATCTTCAAAATAACGGTTAGGGTTATGTCTCGCTATAGCTTAGGCGGGAAAATCTCAGCTAGGCACGTGCTGGGAGGGTGAGCGTTTTGTAAGGGGATTACCTATTGACCTGACACGGGCTGGAGGTCAGTAAAATTAAGCACTCTGATTGGGTGCGCTCTACCGCGCGACGGAGGTTTCTTGATCCGGGCGACGTGGTTTAAGCAGACGGGTTCATCGCTCTAGATGAAGAAGGACGTGTGGGCGATGAGCTCTGCGATCCGAGGCCACAGGTGGTCTGGGGCGAAGTTTGTCTTTGCATTTTTCTTGCCTTGGTGGCTAGACCAGCCAGCCAAGGAAGCTTCAGGGAATTAGTCTTGAACTGGACGTGGAGAAGTTGTCGGCGTTTTCACAGCCTTTGTTGGGGTAAGGACGAAATCTTGTTTCGCTCGTTTTGCCATGTGGGAAAATGACCGTTCGGAATGTCAGTGGGAAAGAATTCAATTGCTGGGATGGTATAAGTGAGCTTAAAAGTATGGGACTCGTTTCTTTGGTGGAAATGGAAAACTTCTTTTATATTGGGTTGTAAATTCGTGCAATCTCGTTTTAACGCCAGGATGGGTTTTCTAAACGAAATGTTTCTCGCAGAGGGAAGCGAGGAGGGGGATTGTTTCAGAACACGTGGGTTAAGGGCGGTCGCCCTATTTCTAATTAATTCAATGAAAGAATTTGTGGGGAAAAAAGAGATAGTAGCTTACTGGTATGGGTCGATATGTTATAGGCTTTGTGGAGTATCTGAATCTTACGGATGGTGTGCTGCTGACGTGGACGTTGGCGGATTGGTGGACTGGCGACGCTGCTTTCTACCAAGAGCTTCAAGGAGCTCTGCTTTCCAGCACTGGGCGGAAGTACCAGGTGCTGCCGACGGACGGTCTTCTTCAAGTGCACGGAGGTGTACTGGGTTCCTCTACGTTTGGGTGTCCAGAGTGCAAGTACTGTTTCGTGCAGCGAAACGAGTCTAGTGGGAGAATAGACTGTAAATTTCCAAAGGGTTGTGTGGGTAGTCTAACTCTGTGAGATAAGGAGTGGGACACTTCTGAGAGTAGACTGGAATTCTAGGGGAAGGAATTCGAACTCGGACAGGGAAGCCTGGGGGGGGTAAGGTGGTCGGACTTATGTACTTTCATTCACGCGAGGTGATGAAGGGTGCAGTAGCGGGTTGCAATAAGGAGACATGCAACGGTGCAGTGTGAAGTACTATCTGATTCACTAGTCTTGAATGACGTGTTTCACACTGTGACAGACTTGGATTCGATCGCTGGATAACCTTACTTGTGTTTTAAGGGTTGACTTTGAATAGAGTTAGGCGGAGCCTATCTACATGCTTAAAGGAGGGGCCTATGGTATTTCTTTTGGGGAGAAGAAAAAAACTGGCGTTTTGGGGTGGCATGTGTCATTTGGGTGTGTGTGTAGGTTGTATTCTTGGATTCGAGAGGAAGCCAAGAGCTGGTAAGCACACGTTTTCTCATTTGTTTCTCTGTTCGCTCGCCTGTCATGACTGCATAGCGGAGGGACGCTTCTGATTGGCTGGAGTGAGAGGGAGAGAGCAGTTGAGCGGAGCACCAGTGGAAAGGGGGCGTGGCTTCGGGTTTGTTGACATCCGAGCACTCCATTGCTCGGAGTCGGGGTCATGTTTATCTTCTCAGGGGGAGGAGTGGATATATTTGGACGGGGTTCTTGTGTGACCATTGATGTTTCTCTAAGCTGAGACTGTTGAGAATTAAGAGTAGGGTTTCTTTTGTTGACACTTCGTTGTTGACAAGTCTTTTTGAAGGACTTAGAACATCAGGAGAGGGGTGGTGTGGACTTATACTTCTGGGGTTGGAAGTAGAGTGTGTGAATCTTATTAGTAGGGATTATTCTTGTTCTGACCAGGACGGTCAGAACGAGTGGTGGAAGAGTGGGGTTTGTGAGAGAAACTTGGAAGTATTTTTCTCTGTTTTGGTGGAGCTGGAGTTGGAAGTGGAGTTTGGTTTTTTTCATCACAGTGTCAACTTAGCACGTTACCGGTAACGTTGTTATTGTTGTTTGTGACTTGCTTTCTTGCTAGTATTGAGATTCGTAAACCTTTTGCTTGAAGGTTGTTGTTGTTGTTGTTTGCTTTCTCTGTTTACAGCGGAAGTGTCGCCATCTTGTTTCCGCTGGGCTGAGGCTGTGTTATTGTTTTGAGTTTGACCTTTATTTTATTGGACGCTGCTGGCGTCCACCCCTCACTGCTTTGGGCAGAAGGGAAAAGTTTCTGTGCTTGATTAAACTGTTATTTTGTACCAGATTCAGTGGTTCTTTCTCACTTTGTTGTTCTGACATTGATTGATTGTTGTGGTGTCCCCCAAGGAGTGGCAGTTAAGTTTTGTTGTAAACTCTAGAGTGTCAAATGGCTTTCACCTTCAGGGCGATTACATCGTTCCTGAAGGATTGAAGGTGTAGAATCGCAAAACTACATTATAGCTGTTAGATACCGCGACAGTGAGGAATATACTGCATCAATTTCTCAAAGCTGTATGTTAAATGCATCAATAGGTCGTGTAAGTTCCTACATTAAAAAATGTAAATGTGGGTCGACGAACCTAAACACCGAAGCATCTGTTGACATTGTGTACAAAGTCAGTATCTGATGTCTGAAAATGATACAGTCATTGGCATTTTTGTGATGGAAAAACAGTTCAGATATAAATGCTTAATTTTTTGTAAATGAGGAAATGCGTGTCGACCTACGCCAAGATCTCACGAATTTGACGGGAAAAGTGTGAACAGAGCCTATATTAAAAACAGGATGTCAACATGAAAGGTGGCAACGTTAATATCAATGCTTGCTCGGCAACATCAACAGCAACAGCAATGAAGGAGGCAGGACAAACTAATTAGAGAAAGAAAAAAGGTGCTTGATTCGTTCGGTGATGATGAAATCTACAGCAAGTTTAGTTTTCACCAAACATAGAAAATTGCAGATGGGTTGCACGAGGACGCGCATGAGCACAAAGGCGTCATCTATCAAAACGCAGACGACAGCCAAAGACATTCACGCATGCACACAAAAGACAGGATTCCCACGGTTCCTGTATTCCCTGCCTAGCTAGTTACTACATACCTCTACTGTTACAACTACGACGCAAATGAGCGACTTTTTTGGAAATTATCTCCCTTGCCGCCGCTTGGCGGCGCGTCGGCTCCAAGGGGCTTGGTTGGTACACAGGACAAGTTCTTTCGCTTAGATTAGACCTGAGTGTTCGAGGTTTTTTAATTGTTTTCTTGCTGTCGCTTTCAAATCTGTTCACAGTACTAGGCTGGCTGGTTTACTTAGATGTGATTTTTTTTAATGCGTGCTAGCTGATATTAGGTTTAGAGCTTGAATTTTCAATGATATTACGCTTACAACTCCAGTGTTCGAACCAATGAAAACCACGGAAAGAGATGGCCGTTTCGTTCCTTGCATCTCATTGGCCAGCTTGTCATGAGGTCAGCCCGTGATCACGCGCTGACCTCATGACAGTTGTAAGCGAAAAAGCGAGTTGTAAGCGTAGATGTGATTTTTTTAATGCGTGCTAACTGATATTAGGTTTAAAGCTTGAATTTTCAATGATATTACGCTTACAACTCGCTTTTTCGCTTACAACTGTCATGAGGTCAGCGCGTGATCACGGCTGACCTCATGACAAGCTGGCCAATGAGATGCAAGGAACGAAACGGCCATCTCTTTCCGTGGTTTTCATTGGTTCGAACACTGGAGTTGTAAGCGTAATATCATTGAAAATTCAAGCTCTAAACCTAATATCAGCTAGCACGCATTAAAAAAAATCACATCTAAGTAAACCAGCCAGCCTAGTACTGTGAACAGATTTGAAAGCGACAGCAAGAAAACAATTAAAAAACCTCGAACACTCAGGTCTAATCTACGCGAAAGAACTTGTCCTGTGTACCAACCAAGCCCCTTGGAGCCGACGCGCCGCCAAGCGGCGGCAAGGGAGATAATTTCCAAAAAAGTCGCTCATTTGCGTCGTAGTTGTAACAGTAGAGGTATGTAGTAACTAGCTAGGCAGGGAATACAGGAACCGTGGGAATCCTGTCTTTTGTGTGCATGCGTGAATGTCTTTGGCTGTCGTCTGCGTTTTGATAGATGACGCCTTTGTGCTCATGCGCGTCCTCGTGCAACCCATCTGCAATTTTCTATGTTTGGTGAAAACTAAACTTGCTGTAGATTTCATCATCACCGAACGAATCAAGCACCTTTTTTCTTTCTCTAATTAGTTTGTCCTGCCTCCTTCATTGCTGTTGCTGTTGATGTTGCCGAGCAAGCATTGATATTAACGTTGCCACCTTTCATGTTGACATCCTGTTTTTAATATAGGCTCTGTTCACACTTTTCCCGTCAAATTCGTGAGATCTTGGCGTAGGTCGACACGCATTTCCTCATTTACAAAAAATTAAGCATTTATATCTGAACTGTTTTTCCATCACAAAAATGCCAATGACTGTATCATTTTCAGACATCAGATACTGACTTTGTACACAATGTCAACAGATGCTTCGGTGTTTAGGTTCGTCGACCCACATTTACATATTTTTTAATGTAGGAACTTACACGACCTATTGATGCATTTAACATACAGCTTTGAGAAATTGATGCAGTATATTCCTCACTGTCGCGGTATCTAACAGCTATAATGTAGTTTTGCGATTCTACACCTTCAATCCTTCAGGAACGATGTAATCGCCCTGAAGGTGAAAGCCATTTGACACTCTAGAGTTTACAACAAAACTTAACTGCCACTCCTTGGGGGACACCACAACAATCAATCAATGTCAGAACAACAAAGTGAGAAAGAACCACTGAATCTGGTACAAAATAACAGTTTAATCAAGCACAGAAACTTTTCCCTTCTGCCCAAAGCAGTGAGGGGTGGACGCCAGCAGCGTCCAATAAAATAAAGGTCAAACTCAAAACAATAACACAGCCTCAGCCCAGCGGAAACAAGATGGCGACACTTCCGCTGTAAACAGAGAAAGCAAACAACAACAACAACAACCTTCAAGCAAAAGGTTTACGAATCTCAATACTAGCAAGAAAGCAAGTCACAAACAACAATAACAACGTTACCGGTAACGTGCTAAGTTGACACTGTGATGAAAAAAACCAAACTCCACTTCCAACTCCAGCTCCACCAAAACAGAGAAAAATACTTCCAAGTTTCTCTCACAAACCCCACTCTTCCACCACTCGTTCTGACCGTCCTGGTCAGAACAAGAATAATCTCTACTAATAAGATTCACACACTCTACTTCCAACCCCAGAAGTATAAGTCCACACCACCCCTCTCCTAATGTTCTAAGTCCTTCAAAAAGACTTGTCAACAACGAAGTGTCAACAAAAGAAACCTTACTCTTAATTCTCAACGGTCTCAGCTTAGAGAAACATCAATGGTCACACAAGAACCCCGTCCAAATATATCCACTCCTCCCCCTGAGAAGATAAACATGACTCCGACTCCGAGCAATGGAGTGCTCGGATGTCAACAAACCCGAAGCCACGCCCCCTTTCCACTGGTGCTCCGCTCAACTGCTCTCTCCCTCTCACTCCAGCCAATCAGAAGCGTCCCTCCGCTATGCAGTCATGACAGGCGAGCGAACAGAGAAACAAATGAGAAAACGTGTGCTTACCAGCTCTTGGCTTCCTCTCGAATCCAAGAATACAACCTACACACACACCCAAATGACACATGCCACCCCAAAACGCCAGTTTTTTTCTTCTCCCCCAAGAAGAAATACCATAGGCCCCTCCTTTAAGCATGTAGATAGGCTCCGCCTAACTCTATTCAAAGTCAACCCTTAAAACACAAGTAAGGTTATCCAGCGATCGAATCCAAGTCTGTCACAGTGTGAAACACGTCATTCAAGACTAGTGAATCAGATAGTACTTCACACTGCACCGTTGCATGTCTCCTTATTGCAACCCGCTACTGCACCCTTCATCACCTCGCGTGAATGAAAGTACATAAGTCCGACCACCTTACCCCCCCCAGGCTTCCCTGTCCGAGTTCGAATTCCTTCCCCTAGAATTCCAGTCTACTCTCAGAAGTGTCCCACTCCTTATCTCACAGAGTTAGACTACCCACACACCCCTTTGGAAATTTACAGTCTATTCTCCCACTAGACTCGTTTCGCTGCACGAAACAGTACTTGCACTCTGGACACCCAAACGTAGAGGAACCCAGTACACCTCCGTGCACTTGAAGAAGACCGTCCGTCGGCAGCACCTGGTACTTCCGCCCAGTGCTGGAAAGCAGAGCTCCTTGAAGCTCTTGGTAGAAAGCAGCGTCGCCAGTCTACCAATCCGCCAACGTCCACGTCAGCAGCACACCATCCGTAAGATTCAGATACTCCACAAAGCCTATAACATATCGACCCATACCAGTAAGCTACTATCTCTTTTTTCCCCACAAATTCTTTCATTGAATTAATTAGAAATAGGGCGACCGCCCTTAACCCACGTGTTCTGAAACAATCCCCCTCCTCGCTTCCCTCTGCGAGAAACATTTCGTTTAGAAAACCCATCCTGGCGTTAAAACGAGATTGCACGAATTTACAACCCAATATAAAAGAAGTTTTCCATTTCCACCAAAGAAACGAGTCCCATACTTTTAAGCTCACTTATACCATCCCAGCAATTGAATTCTTTCCCACTGACATTCCGAACGGTCATTTTCCCACATGGCAAAACGAGCGAAACAAGATTTCGTCCTTACCCCAACAAAGGCTGTGAAAACGCCGACAACTTCTCCACGTCCAGTTCAAGACTAATTCCCTGAAGCTTCCTTGGCTGGCTGGTCTAGCCACCAAGGCAAGAAAAATGCGAAGACAAACTTCGCCCCAGACCACCTGTGGCCTCGGATCGCAGAGCTCATCGCCCACACGTCCTTCTTCATCTAGAGCGATGAACCCGTCTGCTTAAACCACGTCGCCCGGATCAAGAAACCTCCGTCGCGCGGTAGAGCGCACCCAATCAGAGTGCTTAATTTTACTGACCTCCAGCCCGTGTCAGGTCAATAGGTAATCCCCTTACAAAACGCTCACCCTCCCAGCACGTGCCTAGCTGAGATTTTCCCGCCTAAGCTATAGCGAGACATAACCCTAACCGTTATTTTGAAGATTATGGTGTCACCGTAATTAATCACCCCCCAATCATTTATCTCTAATCACACCAAACGCCGCGTCACGCGACAAGCCTTCCTGCTTAACTACTGACTCCCCAGTCAGCACCTGTTAAAACTTCTTCACCGACGTCTCTGTCCACTCATGTCATGAAAGTACCCTCCCTCAACCATCGACTTTCCTCCCAGGTAAAGAGATCTATTTTATCCCACGAGAAAACGATCGGTACAGAGACAGGAGACGAAAACCCTGGCCACAGGAAAACGCCACCCATGTGTCCCCACACCAACCCTCGCCCAGGAATGATCCACCCCCCAACAACTCTACTTCACCACATGAGCGTCAGGATCGAAAATCCTCTTAGAAGTCTGTTATCCCGTGGGACACAGACATAACACCGATCTCCCCGCCCCTCTCCCTGCACGCGGCGGAGACGACCCCCGGGCACAGGCGGATCGCACCCAATCTCACCCCCTGTGGGCGAGTTGGCAGTGTGATACTCGCGTGTCCCGTCACACGCCTACTCGCGCAGACGCCGCTCTCACCCTCCGTAGGTGATCGAGCAGTGCGGCACCACTGTGCCCGCGTCACACGACTACTCGCGCCGACGCCGCTCTCACCCTCCGTAGGTGATCGAGCAGTGCGGCACCACTGTGCCCGCGTCACACGACTACTCGCGCCGACGCCTCTCTCCCGCACCCTCCATAGCCGAGGACGAGCCCGTTGACACCCGTCGCAGGATGACACGTAACGACGTGTATCAGGGCACATCCCGGGCCAGTAGTAGTGCTTCCAGACTCTCTCTCTGGTCCTCTGCACTCCCACGTGTTCTCCCCTGGGTAGTTCGTGGGCAAAGCGCAAGACTCCCAGCCTAAGCTGACTCGGCACCACCACTTGAGTGTCTGCCGCGTCCCTCCCACAGAACTCCCTATACAAAAGTCCCTCTTTCCACACGAAGTGGATTTCTCCCCCATACTTGGTCAAACTCACGGTTCCCTCCTCCGCTGCCTCACGGCAGTGATGGAGTGTAGGGTCAGACAGCTGCAACTCCCTCAGTCGCTCAGGTGTTACCTCCCCCAAACCTGGCGAAACTACACGCAGTGGAGCTGACCTTTCCCTCCCCTTAGCAGCTGCCCGTGTACACGTCAACACCGAGACTGACTTCGGTGTCGCGTAGACAGGAAGGACTCTGGAATCGCTCAGCAGAGCATGATTCCCAATGATAAAGTCGGCGGTGGGTGATTCCATCACAGCCGCCTCGACGTCCCCCGAGTAGAAAGGACTATCTATCGTCACTCGGACAACTGGACAGAATCTCTTCAGGCTACCCTCAGCCATGGCTACCTCCAGTTCCTGACCTGTGAAATTAGAAGGTGCCACAAGTGCACGCTTCACTATGCACACCTGCGATCTAGTGTCGCGGAGTCCTTGCACTCGTACTCCGTCTACTGTCA
>JAWQFJ010024811.1:0-2500 GCA_034096865.1 Theodoxus fluviatilis
TTTTTAGGGTATCTGAGTCTTACGGATGGCGTATGACTGGCACGAGTGATGGTGGATGGTGGACTGGAACGCCGCCTTCTACAGGGAGCTTCTGAGGGCTCTACTTCCAGCGCCGGGTGGGATACTGGCGCGAGTCGACGAACTGTTTCTTCAAGAGCACCAGGGTGTGCCGTTCCTCAACGTTGGGTGTCCAGATTTGCAAGTACTTCTCGTGTAGTGAGCCTAGTCTAGCTCAGGGAGTGGACTGAGAAGTTCCAGGGGGGAATTCGGGTATTTGGACTTACTACAGACTTTGACTTTCTTCTAACTGGGGGCAGCAGAAGATAGCAAGGGGGCACGGAGAAATTCGTGTAACAGGTATCACTCAGGGGGGTGTTTCCTTTCATCTGCGTAAGGGGTGAAGAAAGATAGATGGGTAAAGTAATCTCTCCCTACACAAGGGGTGTGTGGGTAGTCTAACTCTGTGGGATAGGGAGCGGGACACTTCCAAGAGTGGACTGGAATTCTAGATGAAAGAATTCGAACTCGGACAGGAAGCCCGAGGGGGTAAGGTGATCGAACTTATGTACTTTCATTCACGTGAGGTGACGAAGGGTGCAGTAGCAGGTTGCAATAGGGAGACATGCAACGGTGCAGTGTGGGGTGCTATTTGATTCACTAGTCTTGAATGATGTGTTTCACACTGTGACAGACTTGGACTCGATCGTTGGACAGCCTTACTTGTGTTTTGGGGATTGACTTTGAATAGGGTTAGGTGGAACCTACCTACATGCTATGCAGCAGAGCGCCAGGGTGCGGTCTGCCCAAGAGTCGTTGTGGAGAGACTTCTAGTTATGAACCTTTAAGCGGTAAAGGAGGGGTCTACGGTATTTCTTCTTGGGGGAGAAGAAAACTGGTATTTTGGGGTGGCATGAGTCAATTGTGTTGGGTATGTGTGTAGGTTGCATTCTTGGACCTGGGAGGAAGCCAAGAGTCGGTAAGCACACGTTTTCTCATTTGTTCTCTGTTCGCCTGTCAGGACTGTGTAGCGTAGGGACGCTTCTGATTGGCTGGAGTGGGAGGGAGAGAGCGGTTGAGCGGTGACCAGGAGGCGGGGTTGTTATTGTTTAGTGCGTGACCTTTAGACCTGGAGCGAGACCGGAGGGGGGCGTGGCTTCGGGTTTGTTGACATCCGTGCACTTTATCGCTCGGAGTGGGGATCACGTTTATCTTCTTGGGAGGAAGAGTGGATATATTGGAACGGGGTTTTGTATGACCTTTACTGTTTCTCTAAGCTGGGACTGTTGAGAATTAAGAGTAAGGTTTCTTTTGTTGATACTTCGTTGTTGACAAAAATCTTTTTGAGGGATTTGGAGTATCAGGGAAGGGTGATGTGGACTTATACTTCTAGGGGTCGGAAGTGGAGTGTGTGAATCTTATTAGTAAAGATTATCCTCGTTCAGACCAGGACGGTCTGAACGAGTGGTGGAAGGGTAGAGTTTTGAGGAGAAACTTTGTGGAATTTTTCTCTGTTTTGGTGGAACTGGAGTTGGAAGTGGAGTTTGGTTTTTTTCATCACATTGTCAACTAGGAGCACGTTACCGGTAACGTTGTTATGGTTGCTTGTGACTTGTTTTCTTGCTGGTATTGAGATTCGTGAACCTTTTGCTTGAAGGTTGCTGTTGTTGTTGTTTACTTTTCTCTGTTTACAGTGGAAGTGTCGCCATCTTACTTCCGCTGGGCTGAAGCTGTGTTACTGTTTTGTTTTGGCGTTCATTTGTTGAACGCTGCTGGCGTTCACCCCTCACTGCTTCAGGCAGAAGGGGTAAAGGTTCAATGCTTGATTAAACTGTTATTTTTGTACCAGATTCAGTAGTTCCTTATCACTTGTTGTTCTGACATTGATTGATCGTTTGTGGTGTCCCCCAAGGTGTGGCAGTTTAGTTTAGTTGTAAACTCTAGTGTGTCAAATGGCTCTCACCTTCAGGGCGATTACATCGTTCCTGAAGGATTGAGGGTGTAGAATCGCAAAACTACATTATAGCTGTTAGACACCGCGACACCGGCCATAGACGCTGCCACGTGACCCAGATTTCGCACTCAGCTCGCACTCAGCTGCGCAAATTTTGTGCTCCGCGTGATTCGGGTGTAATACTGCCAATAAACGTCGTTTAGCTTAAGATTACACCCGAATCACGCGGACCGTTAAGGTGCATGGAGTACAGTACCGCCGAGCAAGACGTTTGTCACAAAACGCAGATACATTAACGTGGCCGGATCTTAGCATAACTCCCCGGACGTGAGAAGTCAGTCAGACGGAGTGGCGGGTGCGGTCAATGGTCAGAATAACAACCGACACCGACCATTTCAGCCTTATTCATGAGCTGCTTCAATCGGGCCTTTTACGTGGTGTACGTGTCTGTCTTTCCTCCCGGGTTTGTATAAAAGGCGAGTCGGTCCTGAAACGAACATCACCTGACTTGACTGCACTGTCACAGCAGCTCGCTCGTCCTCCAGCCGC
>JAWQFJ010024811.1:7500-20000 GCA_034096865.1 Theodoxus fluviatilis
CTGCAGGGATCTCTCGTCAGTGAGAGTTATCAGACTTGGGGAGGCACAAACAATGACAGACGGCGCCAGCAGTCTTGTTTCTCGTGTTTCTCTTCGGCGTGCTCATCCTGGTTTTCCCTGGCAATGCGTGGACAACGGGTGTCCCAAGCTTGCAGTGATCAGCCCTTCGGAAATTACGGGGTCGCCAAAGTAATGAACGGTTCCCCAATCTCGCCGTCATCTCGCGTTGAGCGTGACCAAGTCTGGGTGTCGCTTTCCCCAACAATGGCGGCTCACGATGTCGGCCGTTGCCATGGATACCACATTGTTCGATCTATCCAGAGAAAGTCAAAGAGTCCAACAGCGCGATTTCCTGTTGCAAATAGTGCAGAATGCTGTTTAGGAGAAGAAAAAAAGAAGTCAGCTGATGTGGAATGATGTCCGCCGACCGTTCAACCGCGGAAAGCAACATACAGCCAGATACGTCGTTGTTATAGCGGCAAAAATTTCCCGCTAAAGTGCATTTCCATGCAGGGTACAAACATTTTGCTTGGGATGGATGAGACAACTGGTCGATGAGGAGGACGTAATACAGTAACCACGAAGTTGGCTCAGTATAATAATGTGAGAGGGATTAGAGGTTTTTCAGTGTCAGCAACTGTCTGCTTTAATCTTTCCAAAATGTTATCTAATCAATCAACGGGGAAAAAAAACAGACAGTGGCGAACAGTTTAGCGTCTTCATCTACCTCCACCCCAAAACGGGGATCTGGCGGTGGGGGTGAGGGTGGGGAATTGTGGGGGTGAGGGTGGGAAACATTCTGAACACAGAGATATAGTATCTCTGACACAGGTTGGTCACGTGACTTCGGCTCCACATTCCAATGATTTTATCAATCAAAATTCAACATGATCAGAAGACCATTGAGAGTAAAAAGAGGCGATTCTATTTCACTCCAATCATTTATCCCGATAGATAAACACAAATTTGGTGTTCTAATAAAACTAATCTATGAGATTTTCAGGAAATCATTTGAGAACTACTTTTAGCGCGAACGTCGTCTATAAGGTTGCAAACTGCCTTGAGCACGTGCGATTGAGTATATAGTAATACACGCAATCTTTGGACCTACTATAAACACAGCGAAAAGGATTCCTATGGCTCCGGGCTGGTTTCGTGAATCTATGGTTATACTCTCGCAAGTAAATGCTTTCTGGCCGGAACCTGTGGTCTAACTGCCTTCACACTGTTTGACGAGCTCCACACTTCGATCATTCGTGTATCGACTGATGGAGTCAGTAAGTGATTTAACCTACATTCCGTCTGTGTTGAACGTTAATCGAATGGAAGTTTCTTCTGTAGGAATCCGTCCGATTCCGAAGTTCGATATTATCGGATAGCTCAGAAGCAGTTTGTCTAAGTTTAATCCTTCTAAGCATACATTAAATTAATGATTCCTCATCAGCAAAAGCACTCAGCGGGTTTCTGTGTGTATCGGTCCAAAAGATTATGCAGACGGGATTGGTTGCCTTACTCGCTCAATGAAGTATAAATATTGCTGTTGTATTCAAAGACCTTATAATTAGTAGAGTTCACAATATTACACTCTTGTGATTCGAATTTTACCGCATACAAGTTTTACATTTATGGGAAATCGATGTTTAGAAAATGAATTGACGAAAAGATGGCTGCCAGTATCGAGTGTATCACAACAAGCGGAGGAATACACTCACGATGTGATATGCCATTCAGCGTGGCTGAGACTGTGTTCAGAACGGTGGTATGCATGTTATGGAAGAATTAAGGCTATCACGTGACCAACCTGTTGCTGAGACTATATCCACTAGTCTCAGCCACGCTGAATGGGTGGGGAATTGTGGGGGTGAGGGTGGGGAATTGTGGGGGTGAGGGTGGGGAATTGTGGGGGTGAGGGTGGGGAATTGTGGGGGTAGGATGGAGGAGGACCACTGCGGAGTTCTGCGTGAGGGGCGCCTTGAATGTTTTTTTCTGAGTAGGAATAAGGGTTGCGCTTTTTGCCAAACAGTGATGTTCTCTTTGGGTTGAGGTTCGTCCAGACAGCCGTATTAAATCAGTCACACATTTCACTTTCTGATTTAGTCAAGTGTTACAAGCAGATTTTCATACGTCTCTATAATAACAAGCACAGCCTTTCTTTGTAACATATAAGCAGATAATAAAATTAATCAGTGCCATATAAACAGAATCCTATTATCCTGGAATGGAAATTAAATTTTGACGGGTGATCATGTTTCAGGTTTGGAAACAGACATACCGCTGGGTTCATACTAGTTGTTGGCAACGAGTCTCTAGGACGTTTGAAAATTAATTGCTTATTCGCATTTTGGCACCATCCTTGAAAACACATTTTACTTGTGACCGAGTTAAACATGTTGATCAGCCAGTATTTTATTCTCAAACCATGTCAGTTTCCACCGCTGCCCATTTTCCTCTGAACGTCTGTCATCTTGAATTTGCAGAAGGGCATTCATCCAAATAGCAAACGCCTCTAAACAACGTTTTGCTTACATCTGCTTTGGAAGATCTTCCCGTGGAGCGAAGACAAGCATTTCGACGCGAGAACTTGGACTAGACCGAGCGTGGAACGTTTCCATTTTCAATGATACAATAAAAGCTTCCCTCGAGACTGAACCCAAGCAACGGCGGTAAATGAAAAGTTTCTTTAAAACTCAGGGCGAGTACAAATGAAAATTTTCGACTTAAAAGTCTTCACCAGGCATAAAACAAAAACACAACTGAACTGTACAGAGTAAAATGTCAATTCATCGGCTTTCCTTACGTCTAGAGGATGAGGTTATTTCCCCTCATTTCAGCCTGCAGCACAGGGTTATCTCCCATTGCCGTAAGGTTGCCAGACAGAGTAATGAAGGAGAAAGGCGAAGCCCGGACAAGTCTGGCCCAGTAACCCAAACTCCTGCAGCGTCGTCAGCAGTCCACAAAGGACCAGACCTGGGCTGACAAGCTTGATCTCTACCCTAAAACAAGGTACAGGAGTGACGGAGAATGATGATGCGAGAAGCTGGAAACTCGGAATTACGAGTTCATCCGTCAAGATGAGGAGGACAGGTGGACAGAAAAGAGGGGAAAAGCCGCTGTTTGGAAAACAGGTTGTCGAGAGATCAACGGTCAAGGCGCTTCGGGAATAAAAGTGCAGGTCAGCTTTTGCATTTCGGGAAACTGCAGCGTCCAGTGTCAGTCTTAGCTCTTTCATCTCCATCTTCGTCGTTCCTTTCGACGTGGCTGTGGAAACTGATTACAGTTATTACTGCTTTTCCTTTCGCCACAGCGTGCGTTGGAACAGTCCTCTAAGAGGGCTTGTGAAAACTTTGGACCGTTGACCCGTAAGACTTGTTCAGGAGGAGTTTATGCAAAAAAAAGAAGTAATGATATTTATGAAGTACAGCTATTGGTCGTGAGACTTGCATTTTACGTAAATTCTAACTTGTCCATAACGTGTTTACACATAACACATTTTACACAGTATTTGATTATGTAAGAAAATGCCAGATATTTTTCACAGTCATGTACATATGTAATCAATGATGGGTCGTCGGCCGAAATAAAGTCAATCAATCAATCAATCTCTCTCTCTCTCTCTCTCTCTCTCTCTCTCTCTCTCTCTCTCTCTCTCTCTCTCTCTGTGTGGTGTGTCCTCAGACTACCGAGGAGGACAACTACTCAATTCTTCGAGAAGAGGTGGAGACAGCGGTTAAGTCCCTTGTCGCGAGCAGGTTGCGGTTTTTGAATGTTAATGTTCTCGTTCATGTACTTGTGTAGTTGCAGCGTGATAGCGCACCTCTTGTCTCTGTTTTTTTTCTCTCTCTTTGGGGTTCGGGAAAATTGTGACGTCATCAAACAAGCTTGAGTCGACGTCACTGGGGTTGGCCAGTTTTTTTTTATAAATATTTTTTTGGCAAGACCGTTTCGAGCGGCAGGTGCCAATGAATAGGGTTTAGCCTGGAGTGGCGCGACTTCTGTTGCCCCAGTGTGTGGCGTGGCTTCTGCCAGCCCAGAATAGGTAAAGACCATATTGTCTTTGTCGGTGTAGACCGAAGGAAATCGTCACCAGGGGAAGGGCCGGGTTCTTCCATGTGAGTATTTGTTGTGTGTAAATGTTGTTGTGTAAGTTTTCACTAGGTTGTGAGTTTGCTGTTTTAGGGGTGGGTGGGGAAGTTGAGATAGGTAATGGAATTTCCGAACTGCGGTTTTGACGTTCATTCATTGATTGGTTCCCACCTCGCATCATTAAAAATCGTTTCATGGTTCATGGTAGGATTGCTGTTTTGATTTGCGGTATTTGAGTAACAGTTAAGATTGCTTGAAATGGGCCTAGTTTGTGGAAAGGCTAAGACAGTGTTTTGACGGAGTACCGTCATGTTTGTGACGGGTTTGAGTTGTGAATTGTGTGCTATGTATTATGCTATAGTTGCTAATTCTGGCCATTTAGGCCTGGGTGTTGTATTTTGTTTGCATGTTCCACGGCCTGCGTCATCCAAAGTATTTGATGCTCCCCATTGATGTCGGCATCATCCAGGGTCTTCACTGCTCATCATCGCCGTCGTCATCGTACAGGGGCCAGCCGCTCCTCATCGCTGTCATCATCATCCAACGTTCCCAGTGCCACTCATCACCCTGAGCTCGTCTGATCGGGGGAGGTCCGACGGTCGTGGTCACTTTGTTTCCCTCCGTTCCCCGTTCTGCGGCTTGTCGCAGAGGGAGGCCATGAGACAGTGGTGGTCGGCCGTAGTGAGTTTGTGTTGACGAGCAAGTGACAGTGTTGGACAGTTGGAGATGTTGTGTGGACGGGCAAGTAACAGTGTTGGACGGTCGTAGGCGTTGTGCTGACGTGCAAGTGACGGTGTTGGACAGTCGTGGGGAAAGTAGCCCGGCGGGAGAGTGACTGCTGTTTGGACAACCGTTGTTGAGTTTTGTGGGATTGGAGGGGAATGTGTTTTCACATGTGTTTGGGTTAGGGTGTGCGGGTAGCATGGTTTCATCTTACATTGTTAGGTTGCATAAGTGCAGGTCATCGATCATTTATTATCATTGCCATCCATCATTTTCATCTCCTTTCATTCATTCTGTGGCGTTGCTAAAGGGTGATTAAATTCTTGTTTGTTAAATAGTAGTTTTGAGTTCCTGACTTCCTCTGCATGAGAGGGTAAGGTCCCACCCAGAGGGTGTGGGCGCGACATCCCTCAAGAAAGGGAAGTCAGCTGGGGTTGACAACATTCCAGGGGAACTCATCCAGGCAAGAGGCGACGCAATGATCGATGTACTCACAAAGATCTGCAATAAGATCTAGCAGACGGGAGATTGGCCAACCCCGTGGACACAGTCCCTAATGATTATATTGCCCAAGAAAGGAAACCTGCAAATGTGCCAGAACTACCGCACGATCAGCCATCTCAGCAAAGTCATGCTGAAAGTACTGCTGAACAGATTAAAACCTCAGGCAGAGAAAATCATTGCTGAAGAGTAGGCAGGTTTCAGATCAGGTAGGAGCACCACCGAACAAATCTTCAATCTGAGAGTCCTGTGTAAGAAACATATACAACACCAACAAGATCTGTACCATGTCTTTATAGACTTTAAGAAAGCATTTGACAGAGTCTGGCATGCTGCGCTGTGGGCCACAATGAGAAGCTACAACATCAGCTCCAAGATCATCAAAGTCGTCGAAAATCTCTATGACAGAGCGACCAGCGCAGTCCTGTTCAATGGTACCACAGGCGAATGGTTCAGGACAACGGTCGGAGTCAGACAGGGCTGTTTACTCTCCCCCACACTCTTCAACCTCTTCCTCGAAAGGATAATGACTGATGCCCTAGCAGACCACGAAGGATCAATCAGCATCTGTGGCAGAAAGATCATTAACTTACGTTTTGCTGATGACATTGATGGATTAGCAGGAAGTGAAGAGGAGCTGACTAGTCTTGTCGAGCACCTGGACAAGACCTCACAGGCATATGGCATGGAGATCAGCGCCGAGAAGACCAAGGTGATGACGAACAACCCTCGGGGCTTCAAAATTAAAATCAAAGTAAAGAGCCAAAAACTGGAAGCTGTTCAAATACCTGGGATCTATTGTGACTGATGAAGGGTCCAAACCAGAGATACTGTCCAGGATAGCACAAACAACAGCAGCATTGGCAAAGTTGAAGCCAATATGGCGTGACAGAAATATCACTCTCGCGTCGAAGATCAGGCTCATGCGCACGCTGGCCATCTCCGTATTCTTGTATGCATGCCAGTCCTGGACACTCACAACTGAACTACAGAGACGGATACAAGCCCTGGAAATGAGATGCTACCGCAAGATTCTGAACATCTCATATAAAGACCATGTCACGAATGAGGAAGTCAGCAACAGGATCAGGAGAGCATTTGGACAGTACGAAGACCTGCTCTCAATCGTGAAAAGCAGAAAGCTGAAGTGGTACGGTCACGTGTCAAGAGGCAGTGGGCTGGCCAAGACCATCCTGCAAAGTACCGTACCAGGTGGGAGAAGGATAGGCAGGCAGAGAAAGAGGTGGGAAGACAACATCAAAGAGTGGACAGGCTTGACCTTTGTTGACTCACAGCGAGCCACATAGGATAGAGATCGATGGAGGAAGATTGTCCGAAAGTCATCAGTGGTGCCTCAACAAGAGACTGAACTGAACTGAACTGAACTATCTTATTCAGGGGCTACTATGTGGAACACACTATCCAATTCTCTTAAAATTGCAAAACCTTCAGAGAAATTTAAATTGAAACTACACAATTTTCTTATGCAGTCATCCTAGAAACTTTCATCTTATTCTAATTTCACTTTGGGGTTATTTTCAACGTGGTATTTCGTTACCATGAATTGATTGTAACCTGTGTTATTGTGTGAATTTTGTGTGGGATAGAGGGTGGGTGGGTGGGTAGGGGTGGGGGGTGGAATTGGATTTGTTTGTTTGTTTTCTTGTTTTAGCAAGGGCTGGATGTAAGATAGGAAGCCATGCCTAATTCATGCATTTCCCTTGAAAAATAAAGTTTAAGAGGAGACAGGACTCCTGAAGATGATTTTTAAAAAAATGAGTAATCCGAAGTTTTCAACTTTCTAGCTAACTTCTTACATTAAGAGCATGAAAATACTATCTTTTGATTATGAATTTTTTAATGACTTTTATAGCCAAAATATGGGGGGAAATTTTGAAAATAAAATAACTTGAACACATGTTTATTTTTTCACTTCAAATCAGTTTTATTGCTCAAGTAATCAGAGACAAAGGTTCTCCTGTATGCAATAATGTCCTACTGCAAAGTTGAATGTTTAACACTTTTTCAATGAGAGCACCTCAAGTTATTGATGCGATTTCTCACAATAGTGAAATTTGAAGGTCTGTAAAATACTAAACAAATCACATTCTACATTAACCCATACACAGAGCATTAAATTATCATACATGGAATATTCTGTCCAAATTTGGAGCAAATCTGAGTTCTTTTCAGTGAGCACAACTGTTTTAATCAATCAATCAATCTCTCTCTCCTTTCTCGTTTCCTCATTCCTCCCATATCTGTTTACCACTGTCTTTCTGTCTGGACCTGACCCTAACATGTCTTTCAGCATCGTTGCTTTCTTATATGCTGTCGTGGCTCCACTCTACCGCGGGGCCAAGTATGTTTATTGTTTTTTCCGACACTGTTGACCCCATCTGCCCACTCTAATGAACGGAGGGAGAGAGACTGCCAGAACCCGATAATAGAGACGATAATACAGACGACAGTCTAGGGATGTAGAGGGATAGGGGAGAGTGGCGATGCATGCGATGGGAGAGAGACGACAGCGGAGTCTAATTTCTTGTGTTTCCGGCTGCACTGCAAGTCCAGAAAAATGAAGCGGCAAAGCTCAAGGATCGGGGATGTAAGTAACTGCAATAGTGATGTCCGCGAAATGATAAGGTGGTGATTTGTTCGGTCAACATATACTGTAGTAATAACACTAGCTATTATAAGTATTTACAGGAACTTCCCAACCCTTCTCTCCCCCCCCCCCCCCCCCCCCCCCCCCCCTCCTCCTGCTGTAGTCAAATGAATAGCTTGTCATGAAGTAATAGTATAATGTGCACCAGTGCAACATCATAATAATTGTTGTTGTGGCGTCTCTGCTTCGTTGATTCCAATCGCCTAGCCGGTATTGCTTGGTGACACCAAAGATCCTATATACACACTGAAAGACTGCACTGCATCGTTCTCACAGAAATGCTCGAGAAGAAACAGAAAAATCATCCAACTTTGCCACCTGTAAGTGTAACTTTCTCTGCACTCTGACCCCAAGCCAAGGCAGAATAACTTGTGCGATGAAAACATAGTAACTGGAAAGACTTAAACTGTAAATGTGCGATCCATAGAAAGACTGGACTGTTGCTTTTTCACTAGCAAATTCATGTTCCTCACATGGAGCCACGCTTCAACACTGAAAATATTCATTAATTCGTTCTCCGTTGACTCGTGTGTGCCTTAATTTTTCACCTCACTGCAATCTCCGCTGGACAATTGAAGTAACTTAGTAAGTTACGATTTTTTCTTTTTTGTGTGCACTGTGTGTGGTTGACGGTGAGAAATCCTGCATTAAGCTCGGATTTTAAAAAATCGTTTAGACCTCTTACCCATTGTAAATAGTATTCGAAACCGACCGAAGTCTCTTTGTTACAACATTGGTCATCGCTGAACAGCATTTTATCGCAAAGGGACGTAACTCTAAATTCTGACCTCGCTTCCGGTAAAGGAAAATCACTGGAGTGCGCGGTCTTAGAGTATATAGGGTCTTTGGAGTGAGCGAGTGTGTGTGTGTGCGCGTGTGTCTGCATGTGTGTGTGTGCGTGTCTGCGAGGGCATGTATGTTTATGTGTGAGTGCGCATTAATGTATTTGTTGGTGTTAGTGTGCTTATGAGCGTGTGCGTGTGAACACGTGCATGTTTGCGTGCGTGCGCGACCAAGCGCGTGTGTCTGCATGTGTGTGTGTGCGTGTGTTGCGCGCTCAAAGAACTTCTTGATAAATCATCGTTGGAGGAGGCGATTCTGCAGATTCGCACAGTAGGAGATCGTCGACAAAGCTGCGCCCAAAGACTTGCTGTATGTCTTTTCTCTCGGCACTACAGTTACTGCAAGGTCTGATGTGCGCTGACAAGCAAGGCTTGGGGACGCCAGTGAGGTTTACACAAGTTTAATCTTAAAACATTCTCCAAAGCCCAGTGAGCGGTATACAGAAATACCCTGTAAAACAAAATATTTGTAAAACATGCATCAGAATGCCAATGTCATCGGGTGGTTTCAATTGCACTTGCTCCTTCTTTTAAGTAGATAAAGCAGTCAAAAACGCTCTATAGAAGAAAACTAAAATATCACATTATGAAATATTATCTTTGAAACGTTAGCACTCGCCATCACATCCCTTGTCAGACAGATCACGCGTCCTTTCCCCTTTGTAATCCAGATATCCATTGTGCCATATGACTGTAAACATGACTTTGTGTGTCATGTTCTAATAATCAGACAGATAGACAGAGGCAGAGAGACAGACATGTACATACAGAAAGAGAGAGAGGCAGAGAGAGAGAGAGAGAGAGAGACAGAGAGAGAGAGACAGACAGACAGACAGACCAGACAGACAGACAGACAGACAGACAGACAGGCAGGCAGACAGACAGACAGACAGACACAGACAGACAGACAGACAGACAGACAGACAGACAGTCAGACAGACACAGACAGACACTGACAGACACAGACACTGTCAGACAGACACTGACAGACAGATACTGACACTGACAGGCAAGCAGGCAGGCAGACAGGCAGACACGCAGGCAGACAGGCAGGCAGGCAGGCAGACAGACAGGCAGGCAGACAGACAGGCAGGCATGCAGACAGGCAGACAGACAGGCAAACAGACAGGCAGGCAGACAGACAGGCAGACAGACAGGCAGGCAGACAGACAAGCAGACAGACACACAGGCAGACACACAGTCACAAACATAGAGACAGCGACAGAAACAAAGACAGAGAGAATATTAGTTCCTATTCATTGGTATGCACTGAACACTTTACTCTTACACGAAACGCTAACAGATGAACATTCAAGAGAGCCCAAAAGCATTAATTTATTACTACCGTCACTCATCCTTCACGCTAAAACCTTCACACCTGCAAGTTTCACTCCCTGAAGAAAGCACCCCACCTGTACCATCACTTCCTCCGAGCTACTCCAAGGCCGTCATGGAAAATCCTCGGCAGGATCTAAGAAGGAGGCTGATGACCCATCCTCCTGATATGCGTCCTGCTGCTGGTCGTCGTATCTGGTCGTAGAGTCGGGGTCTTCGTTCTGGATGCTCTGGTACTTGGTGCCTCCAGTAGCAGACATCATCAGCACCTCGCTGCTCTTCCGAATCCCGTAGGCAAAGTAGATGGCGAATCCTGATGTCGGGCAACAGAGAAAGAAGACTTCCAGGTTAGACTGCATCATTCTCTCTGGAGTAGAGTTGGTATAGATTTTTAATAATGCGGTTTTTTATAAAAGTTTTTTTATAATAATGTGTGTGTGTGTGTGTGTGTGTGTGTGCGAGTGCGTGCATGCGCGTATGTGTGCGGTCGTGTGAGTGCGTAGGTGCAAGTGTGCGTGTGTGCAAGTGTGCGTGTATGTTTTTGAGTGTGTGTGCGTGTGTGTGTGTGTGTGTGTGTGTGTGTGCTTGTGTATGTATGTGTGTGCTTATGTATGTATGTGTGTGCGTGTGTATGTGTGTGCATGTGTGTGATTTTTGTGCAGACATTTAATCGCTCTCTCACCAAGACCAAAATGCAATCACGTAGAACTCTACACGTACATGTATGATACGGACATACATACAAACGCGGCCTAGTGGGAAGCCTCCGATTGGCTGGGACGTCAGGTCACCTGTTCGCGACAGGGTCTAGTGTTTAGTGTGAACTGAAATCTGCTGGCGTCACTTTGCTATTAAGTCCGAGCGGATTCAATCTAAGGCACTTGTGTTTCACTTTTTAAAAAATAAATAAAGTGTCATACGTGCATGTGTGCCTTCGTGTTCGCTAAGAATAGTGACGGGTATGCCCAGATTTTAAAGTCCCTCCGCAGTCTGAAGGCAGGCAGTTGATGAGGATGAAAACGCTCAGAACAGCAAGCGTAGCGTGATCATTTCACCAAGATCACAGGTTTGTTCATGAGGGCGAGTGCCTGCGAGCGCTTAGTGTGCTCGCCTCCTGAACAATGTTTTGGGAGTTTTGAATACCCTGCCCACAGTTACTCCTACTACTACTACTACTACACTCATGATTCTACTACTACTAGAAGTACTTCTACAACTACCGCCGCCGCTGATACTATTCCTATTAGATTAGCACAAAGACACTATCTAGTGTCTTTGACTAGTAGAAGCAAGGAGGCCTATTCAAAAGGCCAGCACACCTAGCGCACACCTAGCGCACGCGAGCACTCGCCCTCCTGAACAGATCTCACGCTAATGACGTCTCTACAATGTCGGCGATAACAAGGACATGACAACACCCACGTCGAGACGCAACAAAGGCGATTAATATCATGACAATGACAACAACGATGACGACGACCATGATGACGGCGGCGGCGGCGACGACGATGACGACGACGACAATCACATCAGGGGAAGAGGAGGAAAAATCGAGGAGTAGGAGCAGAGACAAGAGCAGGAGAAACAGAGCAAGCAGGAACAGCAGCATGACGATAGAAGAAAAAGGAAACAAGAGCAGGTAGCGAGCTAGGTGAGTGGCCGAGTGGTTAGCGCGCTGGACCTACAGTCGCTTGCGGCCAGTGGGTGCGGCGTTCGAAGCTGCGCGGTCCCCAGAGTTGCATCCTTGAGCAAGATGCTTAACTCGCATTGCTTCCCCCACCCAGGAGTGAAACCGGGTACCAAACGGCCCTCTTCAGGGCTACCAAACGGCCCTCCTCAGGGCTTTACAGGTCTTTCGGATGGGACCTTCATAAACCGAGGTCTAGTGTGTGATACGCATGCACAACATCAATCGCGCACTATAAAGATCCTGACGCTCATGTCCTTGACGGGTGAGTGCCGGCCACAGAAAAAATATACCCAGCACGCACAACTCCCCACCCAGGAGTAAAAAAACCGGGTGTCTGCAGAATCTTCACATTGTTGAAGGTGGCAGACTAGAGAAAGAAGAAGAAGAAGACCAAGGGCAGGGGAAGGAAGAGCTCTGGCAGTGACGGAGGTTGGACAATGATTTCTCTGATGAGCGTGGTAGACTTGACTTCAGGAACGATGACTCCCATACAGAATACACAACAAGAAAGCGCATTTGCTGAGACCGTTATCTGACACTTCCATGGCCAAAAACCACATGACTCAACGATGACATCACTCTGGCAATGGTGGTGAAGACGATTACGAGGTGAGCGAGTCACACTAAAAGACAACGCCTTTTCACCGACACAACAATG
>JAWQFJ010024811.1:25000-27500 GCA_034096865.1 Theodoxus fluviatilis
CATATGGTCAGAGACACTTGATGCCAGCATCCTCAGCTGCTGGAACCCCTGGCTGTGGGGCTGTCAAGGCCTTCTCAGATTTCACGCTGGTTACAGCTTCATGGTGCTTGGCATCACCATAACAACAGAGTTAAAAGCTCCACTCTAAATGCTACCAACATCATTGCAACACACCCTGCACAACACTCCAAAGGTCAGCTTCAGAAACAAAGTATCTTTTCCTGTGTGACATCTTCTCCAATCTCAAGCATTTCTCTCCCAAGAATGAAACTGTCCAGGCATTTGCTATCATATCACTCTCAGCTGCTGCAGCCATCTATATTTTTTGGTTTGATAATGAGGAAATAATTTTCCTCAAAACAAGACCACTGCAAGTTCCAACATTCACTGTCAGCCTTAGTTGGTGTAGCTTTCAGCATCTTCAGACTCAGTGATGAGGAAACATTCATCCTCAGACAGAGCAAAGCTGGAGGAAGCCCGAGTCCTGGCCGGGCTTTTGTAGCCAGTGGAGTTGTGCAGGCCATAGCAAAAGTACAGCAGGAACCCTGGGGGTAAAGGCAGGGGGAGGGGGGTAAGGGGTAGGCAGGTGATCAAAGGAAGGGGGATGGTGTGCAAATAACACTATACAAGGGATGAATAATACAGTGGAATCTCCTTTTTTTCCTGATAATTTTGTGTGTTTGATTGCCTTCCAACACAAGCTGATTGGGGATCTTTAGAGAGCAGAAAACGGAAGTCTGACCAGAAAAATTCAGTCTCAACCCATTTTTGTTGAAAGTTTAAAAAAAAACATTTTAGCAAATACTGCCTGAAATTAACCCTTCAAAGTGCCACCCACTGCATGCATAGCCAGCCAATCGGCATGCATGTGCTTGTCATGTTCTTTCCATGTGGCAGTTCCCACAAGCGTTTTTAAGACAAGCCGACTCACATTGAGAAACAGTGCTTACACACTAAGGAAAAAACGCCGCTATGATCAAAATGTGTGCAACGGCTCAGTGTAGGTCACACAACCAATATCCCAAGTATTCATCATAGGACACAGTTTATAACTGCAGTTTTCAACAGGTTTCAGTACCTCAGTAGAGTACTGTCTGTACTGGATTTGGCTATGGGTGGTTTTGATGCAAAGAGTTAATTACCACAACAGAGCAGCAAAAACCTTACCAATCACTGAATCAGTGCTCCAAGATCATAACCTCTAGAAAGCCAGGCACATCAAAACCTGGATAGTGCACTCAAACGAACAATGGGGAGCTAAGCTCTCAACACATGCACCTGCTGATGGGGGAGGCTGCACAGTTGAGATGAAATTCAGTAAAAGCATCTCCCATCAGCCCAGGGTGTGTATGAAGGCAGTCTGGCAAGAGGAGGCCTTACACAGGCGATTCCACTGTGGTCATAGAAAGGGTCCAAGCAAGGCATTTGCCCTTAAGACTAATGACTAAATCAAAGGTTTGAAACCAAGAGAGAGCAAAATTAAAGAATATTATGATATGTTTAGCATGAAGCAGATTAAACAGTAGTTGCTTTCTATGATACCATTCTTGGACTCATCTAATTCTATCAAGAAATGATACATTATAGCAGATTATTGCAATTAGAATAGAACCAATGATTAACCTTCAAAGCAAACATATCTAATGGCAATGGCATCTTTAAGCTTGGCAAGTCAGTGAATAAATCAGCAGACACCAACATTATCAAACTGCCCAGCTCTCTTCATTTTGTGGGACTCATGATCGTAATTACAACAGGGAAGGCAGACCAAAAAAATTCCCGACCAAATTAAAGCACAATTCCATACACATTTTCTCCACAGGTATTTAATAGAACAACACTAAACCAAATACACTAAATAAACATTAAAAAATGATAAAAACAACACCAACAGTTGCTACCAAACAACCACCACAACACACAACTGAAGACAAATGGCCCAGCACTGATAACCAATTAAAAACACATGAGATCACAACACACACAAGCAAACACACAAACAAAATGTAAGAAAACACCTACAATATTCGTAAACAACTAAAATGGTGACAAATGCTTACCAGCAAAATGGCAAACAGCACGCTATAAAAGCAAAGGAAAAAAGGAGCTAGCAGGCACTGAGTCCCCATCACTCACCGACAATCATCCAGACTCCGAATCTCAACCAGGTCTGGTAGGACAGCTTCAGCATGAGGAAGAGGTTGATGAAGATGCTGATGCACGGTAGCAAAGGGACAAAGGGCACCTGGAAGAAAATCGAAACGACATGCACATAACATTACATGACAAGACACAACATGATATGATTATACAATAGTTGGACATGAATGAGCTAACTCTGTCCCCTGGATAGCCTTTGTGGCTGTTTGGGGCCAGCCCTGCCACGTGCTGCATAAGGCAAGCATCCCCAGGTGCTCTGCATTATTTCACTCTACCTGTAATGGAAAATGCGGCAGAGCTCCCCGGGGCGCTCACCTTAGGCAACATGTCACTGGCTGCG
>JAWQFJ010024811.1:32500-37500 GCA_034096865.1 Theodoxus fluviatilis
ACACAGCATCCAATTGTATGACAGTTCCTTTTTTTCTTTCTTTCTTTCACTAAGGTCTCAGATTCACCATCAGTGAGATTCTGTCCAAAATGAACTAGTGCCCTCATACTCAGGAAATATGTAGCTACAGTTCACACACAAAAGCTGTTGCTCAATACCCTCTTCTTCAGCAAAAACCCCCAAAAGGAATGTGTCCATGTTTGGGGAATAATGGCTACAGTTGGACTACAGCCAGTCATTTGGCCAAACAGAAAAAAGTTGTGGTTATGGCAACCTGACCAATCCTATTTTTTCCTGCCAACTCTAAATTGTTTTCAGTTGTAAAGTTAAAAAAAAAGAATTAAGAAGAAATCAAAGGTAAATAACAAACTGTGTGCTGTCCCATCTTCCCTATGAGTACTGTCTAAGAATTTTTTTTTAAGTTTTCACAGAAAGATAACTTTTGATTTATGTTCAGATTAATCTACTGTATAATTACATTTCTTAAAATATGCATGCATGCACACACACACAGTCTCAATATGGCCTCATGAAAAGAAAGGTAAAAATTACAATAATAATAAAAATAGTATTAAGTCTTACTGAACTTTAAAAAGAAATTTTTCATAGCCATGTCACCTTAACCACAATTTTTCCCCCTAACATTCTAAAATCAAAGAAGCATTCCTTAGTGATGCCATTTTACCTGCAAAGACGCCAGAGATGATGGTTCCTATGACTGGGGTCTTGAAGCGCTCATTGATTTTGCCCATGAAGCGAAAGATGACGCCGTCGCTGCCCATGGCGTAGAGGACTCGGGGCAGGGGAAACATGGCCCCAAGAAGACTGGCAAAGGAAACAGCCTCAGTCAGCAACAATATTCAGATGAACTGTCAACCTGCAAGGGCTGGACTTCGTTACGGAGATAAAAGACTGAGGAATTTTTTTTCACAGGATGAAAGTTGACACAAATGTCGTAGTGCTGAAGTTTGTTTCTAAGCCAGATTTTTTAAAATCTGTAAATATTTGGAAATATCAATCCAGATCACCTCCACACAGCAGGACATGTATTGTATTTCACACACACACACACACACACACACACACACACACACACATGATTAACATTAGCTGAGCTCTAATATGAAGAAAATATGCAGCTAAATGATTACAACAGAGTAGACACAATGTAAAATCTAAGTGGAAACTAAAGGAACCACAGCACTGTAGCAGATTATATTGTGCTTCACACCTCAGCAATGTATTGCATCAATTAAAATTGCCAAAATATGTAAACACTTAACCCCCAAAAAATGAAAATACATTTCATCTTCAATCACATGTTGCAGCCCACTGGATTCACAGCACCTATAAGTACTGCATTATCACTGTGCAATTTTGGATCCTGGAATTTTGTGTAGTGAGGTGTAGTGTAGAATGTCACATCATGCCACACTGCAATGTATCAATGAGTTCATTACACTGTATTGCATTGTACATGTAAAGAATAGTAATAAACAGTTTGGGTGAATTTCAGTACTGTATTGTCATCATACACTACCCTACCACGCAGTCCAGGCAAATTGCCACACACTGTTCTATATTGCAAATGTACTGGACAGCAATGTATGGCACAGTCCAAGCATTACCTGGTGGAGAGACCGCTGACGGCACCAATGGCAATGATGTACTTGGCTACGCCCCATCCAACAGAGTCAAAGACCTTGGGCAGGGGTGCCTGGTTGTCCAGGAGGTAGTATGGTGCCATCAGCGTGATGACGGCAGAGATGCCGAAGTAGGCAATGAAGATGACCAACAGGGACACGATGATGCCGATTGGGATGGACCGCTGGGGATTCCTTGTTTCCTCACCTGCAGACCAGAAATATGCCGACATTATAGAAACAACAAAGGCAGAACTCAAGCCGAAACCCCTGGCTGCTTACCTTTTGGGGCATGCTGAAGTTCTGTTAGGAGCAGCCCCAAGCAGTCTGAGAGACTGGGGGGCCTTGGGACAGAGTTGAATCATTTAGACCTGACCCAGTGTTGTAACAGCAGTGGAGGACTGAGCCCAACCCACAAGCACTGATAAACTGCTCACCGAATCCCATCCAAGCCCACACCACCCAATTGCAAGCTAAACACACCAAGCAGGCCCTCCAGAGTGGATCACTTTGTAAAGAGGACGAGCGACAGCTTGCAGTCCATTTTCCCCATCACGGATGGTTTGGAAAGGCCAAGGAATAGCTACACACAGGATTTGTGACATCTAAATGTACCCAGAGTTCTCCCATCCCAGGGATAGAACTGCAACACTGCACCCGGCACATCTCCAAACCCCAGACCATGCTTGTCTATCTCTATCTGTCAAAGACCAGGTTTCAACAAGCGCATCAAGGCTGAGGGGCTGACCATGCCCTCATGCAAGACACAAGGAGAGAGCACTGGGAGGTGGGCTGCCAGGAACTATTGATCTTTATATCTATACCAGGTGGAGGGGAGGAGAAGTTCCTGTTAATACCATTACTTTTGTTTTGCTTTGGCATGTGATAGACGTTGAACAAATGCTAACAGTCACAAAGAGGGGTAGGTGCATCGTAGATGTTCACCAAGTATTCTTATTCGATTCGTACCCCCAACCCACATTGGGTCATTTCAACAGCACGTAATGCATCAGAATGCAATACATTAAAATAGTGTGCATGAACTGAAAAAGGAGCTAGATATTCAGGGAAACATTTTGAGTCATCTCTTCATATCCTCAAACTCTGGCTTCCACATTAATGTTGAGATTTCATCTTTCATAGCTTTGTCTAACAAACACTCCATATCATTCCATCAGTGTTATGGGTTTCATTGTACAATTTTGGGAAGGTGTATGAGTGTGTTGATTTTTTTTAATCACTTTTTTCAAATTTATAATGACTCCCCTTAACTACATCTTATTCATGTAAAGTATGCCTTTGCATTTGGTAGAGACACATTTTCTTTTCTGTTTTAAAGAAACTCACTAGTTACTTGCAATGTGGTTTTAAAATCTATTTTTCTTCCTTATGTTTTGCATTATCATCATTCATTTCAATCAAATACTTTCAATTCATCTACACATATCTGCAGTACCGAATTCTCTGCATTTACCTTTTAGCTGCGAACTGATTCACTATTCAAATTCTTTTTTGGTGCAAAATACAAACATTTTCTTTGATGGAGCAGTTCTGAATGATACTAGCACTTGTAACAAAAGTTGCATAAATGTGCCACACAACTGTGTGAAAGAAGAGATCACACTCATTCATGTATGACTTCATCATGACCTGTGGTGGCGATGCAGTCAAAGCCGACGAAGGCGTAGAAGCAGGTGGCGGCACCAGACAGCATGCCAGACACACCAAAGGGCATGAAACCTCCAGTGCCAGCACCGGCAGGCACCTGCAAGACAGACATGTGAGGCCAGGATCAAGCAGTGCCACAGAAGTCCTCCCAAGTGGTAAAGCCCATGAGCAACAAAAGGTTCAACTTCTTCTAGGAAAACATTAGTATCCTTCACTGGAACAACAGACAACAATTGGTTCCAGGGAAAGGCCAAGGTAGTGGTCACTATCTCAGACACTCACCCCCTCTCAATGGGGACCTGCAGCAATTACTCACAAGCTGTCTACTAGTCCCTATATGATTTTCTTGTTTAATTCCAAATATCAAGATAGAAATGCCAATAACAAGAATTTTTTGTTTAAAGAGTTGACACAAAACACACTGTAGATTCAGAAAACATTCAAAATGCATAATTCTAAGCAATTCAAGAGAGTGGATGAAACTTTTTGATGAAGCAAGAGATTCAGCCATGAAGCAAAGTCTAACTCACCTCAGACTGGGAGAGCTGCCAGTTGTGTATGTTGAGTTTGAAGAGGCCACAAATGATGACATACAGCACTACCAACAAGTTGACTACAGTGAAGATGTTGTTGAAAGTTGTGGATTCCTTCACACCTATCACCAGAACGCCTGCAGAAGAGAAGCATGAGTGTGTTTATGTCTGCCTGTATGCATGTGCCTGCATAGGCATTTGTATTGTGCCTGCACGAGTGTGTGCATGCATGTGGTTGTGCATGCACATGTTTGTGTGTGCATGCATTATGTGCTCAAGCATGTGTGCACATTTATTGTTCATCTAACATGTTACTAAAGTCAAAGATGTAAATAAATCTAATGTCATTAATGCATAACACAGATTTCATTTTTGAACTCTACCTATAAAAACATTTATAAAACTCACCTTTCAACTCAATAATCTGAAATGAAATGTTTACATCCTATTCCACATGATGATTTCAATTTGTCCTTTCTACTCAGTAAGTCTCAGCGTATTTGAATTTCTATATAGTCATGTATATATAGTGTGTCGTGTTCAAAACTTAAAATGACTGGGATAAAATTTCTGTCCAGGCAATAATTATTTTTAACTAAGAAGAGAGAACTCAACCAGAGGCACGTTTGTTTGGCCACAAATCTCGCGATTCTCTCAAGATTTTGGGCCAAACAAACACACCCCAGGATTTTCAAGGGGAGGCAACTCAACCAGGACTTTCAAGGGGAGGCAACTGGTGGTGGCTGACCTGTGAGGACCAGGGTGATGGCCAGGGCAAAGAAGTCAGGGTAGGAAGAGAGGCCAGGCACATCCATGGGCATGTGCTGCTGGAAGAAGTGCTGGATCTTGGAGTCCACCAAGGAATCAAAGTAGGAACTCCATGCTCTGGCTACACTGGCCGTCCCTGAGGCAGTCACAAACAACAAGGTAAAGTAGGAACTCCATGCTCTGGCTACACTGGCCGTCTCTGAGGCAGTCACAAACACCAAGGTAAAGGTACTACTGGTTTTACACAGTGACTTATCACCTATGTCTGCGTCTCAAACCTCCTTACACCTTATCCCCTCATCACTGGGCCGTTTTATCAGTCCTTTACTGGCACCTGACAACAATGGAGTGACAAACAGACAGGATCCAAGCAGCAACAATAATAGTA
>JAWQFJ010024811.1:42500-46650 GCA_034096865.1 Theodoxus fluviatilis
GACAAGTTTCTTTAAAAATCTTTTAAGAGGCCCATCTGAAGGGTATATTATTCTGTCAGTCATTCTGTTGTGGTGGTGATGTCAGTTATAGCTGTGCTGGTGTTGTTCCACTGCCAGGTTATCTGAAATGCGGAAACAAGTTCAGAACATCATGTGATACAGAAAGTCAGTGCACTCTTCAATGTACAGGAAGTGATACGACTGTGTGATAGTTTCAATTTCTCAAGTGTTAATCATTGAAGAAACTCAACAGACACCATCAGATGTACTGGAATTTTGCTGAATGAGCAGCACTGCTTGCTGTGTATTGAAACTACGTTCGAACAAGCCATTCAATGTTGTGCACCACTCCAGAACTCATCAGGAATTGGCAGTAGTAGTGCTAAACATGGAACATGGAAATCCCATTCAATGCCATTCGGCATAGGCGAAGCATTTCGTGACAAATATCTCCATCAAGAGTGGCAATACTAGCATGTATACAAGATATATACAGTAACATGATCATCTAAATCAATGTCCTCCTGCACCAACTACTTGCCTTAGCCGCCAAAACGCCGACAGTAAATCAAGAAACTCCATTTACCAGCACATCCTGGTAGGTTTCAATACGCCCTTCCCCGTTTTTCTCCCCCACTCCACCTCACCCCTACTCCCACCCCCCTTTCAATCCCTATATCCTTCAAACCTCCCCCATTATTTTTTCCCCGGCGCCCCCGATCTCCTTTCCCCCACCCCTCCACCACCAACTCTACGAGATTCACATACATAACAATGCGACACGTATACACATTTATTTCACAAGCATTATAGCATACCCATCGATGTACGATCGAGTACTTAGTTAAAACTGTTTACTCAGACAAAACTTTCAAATGCTTATCATCATTTCAACGTAGCATTTCAACTTCTTTCGCCCAGTAACCCAGATTCCACACACACACACACACACACACACACACACACACACACACTCACACTGCCATTGTTGGTGTGAATAATATTTTCCATGTTGAGCAGACGATGCAACCAACTTCATACTTCAACTTCGAAAAGTTGAAACAGCTCGGTTAAGGCGTTCCACATCATATGCTATCGCCCTGAGATACAAAGTTTCCTCTCGACATCTACAGTCAACCATCGGCCTCAGTGAAGCGTCCATTCGTCAATTCCCACCACAACAGCTCGACTATGACTGAGCCATGAGCCATATTGCAGAGAAAATTGTCGCCTGTCTGCTCTATGCGTCAGCGCCCCGGGCGGAAGTGTTCCTGTCACACGTTTGTCGCAAGCACCGGTCACGTGGTCTTTGGCGACACGCATCGAAAACGGAGAGTCTGTTTTAAACCTCTGTATCGAGTCCCATTTTCGTTCCTCGAGGGAAATCCAGTTTATGTCAAAAGAATCTTTTTTTTAATGTCCACAGAGATCTACAAGGTTGTGCGCAAGAGACTTCCAATGTAAACAGACTTATTACCTCCCCTTACTTTAATTGCCACATTCTTGCAGCGAATGGCACAAGCAGACAATAGTGAGCGCATGAACAGAGTGGCAGCACGATGTTCTTTTCGGGACTCAGCAGCAAATTCAGTCAACTTTGAAACATCCTCATGATTTTGCTATCAGGATATTGATATCCTCATGATACGTGAGCATGCGTGCATATGTACGTCTGTGTGCGTATGTGCGCATCATTGATCGAGTTTGTGCACGCGTAGGTGTGTGTGCGTGCATGCGTGCGCGCGCGCGTGTGTGTAATTGAGGGTGGGGGTAGGGGGGACATGTATGGAAATTAGAGAGGGTCATTTGCATTACCTCTCCTTGGGCTTGGGAAAGTCTGCATGCCGTACATCACTGCAGTTCCTAACATCTCTATATATATAAGTGAGCTGTCTGTGTGTGTGTGTGTGTGTGTGTGTGTGTGTGTGTGTGTGTGTGTGTGTGTGTGTGTGTGTGTGTGTGTGTGTGTGTGTGTGTGTGTGTGTGTGTGTGTGTGTGTGTCTGTGTGACACTTATACGTTTCCACATTTTTATTCCCATTGACTTAACACTTGATATGGGGTTAGGTTTGGGCCGGGGTCAGGTCATGGTGGGGGTAAAAAAAGTTTGTCGCCATGGTAACCGGAGGTGGGCACAAACAAGATGGCCGCCGAAAACTCAAAGTGCTCCGATTTGACCGAAATTTGGTGTGTGGGTAGGTCAAGTCAGATGATGAAGATCTGTGAACACGGCTATTACATGTATATAATATATATATATATAACATACACGTACAGAAATTCATAATGTTTTAATCAGTAATCTGGATGAAGTTCTATTTGTGTAATTTGTGTCATTCTGCGTAAATTGTGTCATGAAGAAGAAGAAGAAGAAGAAGAAGAAGAAGAAGAAGAAGAAGAAGAAGAAGAAGAAGAAGAAGAAGAAGAAGAAGAAGAAGAAGAAGAAGAAGAAGAAGAAGAAGAAGAAGGAGGAGGAGGAGGAGGAGGAGGAGGAGGAGGAGAGGAGGAGGAGGAGGAGGAGGAGGAGGCGGAGGAGGAGGAGGAGGAGGAGGAGGAGGAGGAGGAGGAGGTGGAGGAGGAGGAGGAGGAGGAGGAGGAGGAGGAGGAGGAGGAGGAGGAGGAGGAGGAGGAGGAGGAGGGGAGGAGGAGGAGGAGGGGGAGGAGGAGGGAGGGAGGAGGAGGGAGGAGGAGGAGGGAGGAGGAGGAGGGAGGAGGAGGGAGGAGGAGGGAGGAGGAGGAGGAGGAGGGAGGAGGAGGGAGGGGAGAGGGAGGAGGGAGAGGGAGGAGGAGGAGGGAGGAGGAGGAGGAGGAGGAGGAGGAGGAGGAGGAGGAGGAGGAGGAGGAGGAGGAGGAGGAGGAGAGAGGAGGAGAGGAGAGAGGAGGAGGAGGAGGAGGAGGAGGAGACTAAATCAATGGAATCAATGTCTCCTTCAAAATACATATCAGTGACAGAACCACTACTGTCTGTGTCACTTGTGTGGTCCATGTCTTCCTCCACCAACGCCGACTGTTTGTTCACACACCCAACACATGCACACAGTTGTGTGCATTGCAGAGAGTTGCGGTGGCAGATGCTAATAAAATATAGTTTTCTGTATAGATTATCCATTTCTCTATTTGTTTGCCAAATTTCAGGTTAAACTAATGGTAAGATCATGGTTAATTTTGTTTCCATAAAGATCGTTACTAGCATCCACTTTGGTAAGACGCCATTCTAAGATTAACGCCCAAAATCTGGTTTAAAAAAAAAAAATTGCTCACTCATTATCGCACTAAAACTTATCGCGTATATTACCACTTTCGGTTCAATTTTTTCTACGTTTAAATCTTGTATTCTTCAGGGGATTGTTTGAGCCTAAGAATCATGTTCATTTGTTTTGAGTCATATACCTCCTATCCTACTGACTTTGCTTTGACATTATTTATTTTTCCCTAGACTGCCCCTGTAAACTTGTTTCGTGCAACAAGCAACACTATTTTCCTCACATATGATGTTGATTCGTAAATAGACCTCAAATGATCAATCAGGTCAATCAATCAACTAGTATTTTACACAATTAAAAGTGTACCGAAAACAAGTATAACACGTTACGACTTACCTTGCTACGCAGTTTCTTCTTGGAGCCCAAGTCCCCGGTCGAATCTTGCATTTTGTGTAGTGTCTGTAGCTTGTACTGGCACACCATACAGACAGGAGGCAGGGTATATGCCTATCCGCCTCCTGCTGTAGATCGATTACCTCGGCTGTTCTGTCTCTTGAGTGGTACTCTATTTTTTTTCTCTCTCGAGTGAAACAGCCTCCCGCAGTCCTTTAACCTGCCTTTCTCAAACGCCCGACGCTGCGCCGCTGTTGATTCCCGTTTGTTTGGGTGAAACGATTGTAACTTACTACAGGTGAAAGCAGCACGTTTCGCTTTCAGGCTTTGATTGTAAGCAAGACGTTTCTCAGCTTCACACGTTCTTCGCCGTCTAAAGTACTCCACCTTCTTGCTTTGTCATTGGTGGTATTCCACTTATCTCTGTGAAACGCGCTAAATCCTGAGACGAATGTCTTCGCGCAGTGTGTTAGTGTTAGATACGCGTTATGCAAGGGAGCAACTCCGAATCTGGTAGAAGTTTTTCATTGGTTTTTTTCCCAACTTCTTTTAATT